>PVLC010015164.1:0-37897 GCA_004027655.1 Graphiurus murinus
GCTGGGGGTGTAGCTCGGAGGTAGAATGCCCCTGAGTTCAATTCCCAGTACCGCAAAAAAAAAAAAAAAAAACCTGATTTTAAGTTTTTTTAAAAAACACCAATACATCTGGTATCTCCAATAGTAGAGGACTGTCAAGCTGATATTTAGCTGATTAGCTATGAGTCAAAAGATTACTTAGCAATCTCTTAGAACATGCATCAAAAATGAAGAACTGCTGATTTTAAAAATGTTTTACTTAGGCAAGGATTTGAATAATTAGGTAATTGGCACAAAACTATGTCTTTCTCAATTATCAGCATACAAAAATGCACTTAAAGTTATTTATTGCATGTATTTGAAAAGGAGTTCAATTTGATTTAACTCACTTGAGATAACAATTGGCACAATAGTAATGTTTCCTCTTAACTTTGAATTCCAATTGATTACCTGATATATAGATGGAATTCTACCTCTTCTAAGTATGTCTAATAGGCCAATGATTATTTAGTTCATAGATCTATACTATTAAGAAAAATGTACTTCAAATCATTATGTCTGTTTTAGGTAGAGGGCTGCCTTGGCTTTACCATGTATTTTTTAATATGACTATATAAGCATTTAAGCCACAATATATCCATTAAGATAAATTAAATCCTCATGAAGATTATCTTGGAATTACATGATATGATCTAGCTAGATTCCTTTCATTTGCATCTAGATTTACCTTTGATTTTATGGAAATGGCAAAAATGTTGAAAGTCAAAAATGTGGCCCCATAAGCGTTGCCAGTCTTGCATACTGCCTGAAAGTATTACTATTCATTACAATAACCTTCACTTTGTAGCAACTCTCAAGCTGTAAATAGTCAACTTAGATTCTAGAGAACACACAGCCCCAAAAGTAAAGAAATGTCCGTCTTTGCAAAGTAATTTGTCGAGTTGAAGATTATTGTTTTTCATCATGGTGACCCTGACTTGGCTGGCTGGGTGCATATACAGATTAAGATTAATGCAGTTATTCCTTGGCTAAGGTCTGCCTCTTTCAGGGCACATTCTCCCTAATGACATGATTGATAGGCAGTCCCAAATCCAGAGAGGAACTCATTAATCATAGCATTGACTGAATCCAATCATTTGCTTCACCTGCACAGTGATGGACAGGAAAGGATACAATTCAGAGCCCGACACTGAGACACTCCTTTGTCAGAGGGCCTCAACTTTTTCAATGTCAGCCCTTACAAAACCTGACAAGAAATTTTGCTGGCAACCTGTATGCAGCCTAAAAAAGATATGTGCAAACTTCTCTTAGTGTAATGAGGTCATTAAAAAAAAAAAAAAAAAAAAAGATTTACTTTAGATAATGAAAATCTTAAGTTAGAATGGAATTTATGGGATTTTTTTTTTTTTTAGCAAGGCTTATATGATCCTATAGCCTCCCCCTCCACATACTTTTTCAAGGATTTTGAAGCTACATATGGAAGCAATATCAAAGTTAATGTCCAGCAGCTGGGTATCATTTGGTTCCGTCTTCAGGTCAACGGCACTGACTCTTAGCAGAACTAATTTTATAATTATGGCAAAACCTCAGTAATGAAATGCAGTATACAGCTGATTACACCACAATAAATTTCATTCAGTTTGGGAAACAGTGGAAAACCATGAGTTTTCCTAAGAAGACTTACATTATAAAGCCTAACATGTTCTAGTAGCAATTGGAATAAAATTCGTGTGGAGTACATTGGTTGCATGAAGATAATCGTGATCTTTCTTTACATTGGTATAGTCTCAAATGTTTAAATTTTTTTCTGTTGTCCATTATTGCGATGTAAATAATGTTCAGTGTCAAGAATAAATATTTGGATTCTTTGAAAGGAAATGCTTCAGGACGATATCTTCCACATTTTTGGTGTAATGACTATAAATCCTTTTTCTGGAAGAATAATCAGAGTAGTGACTTTTGCTGAGTATCTGCTACAGAAAAGAAGCAGGAGAGGGGGCATACATTTTTTAAGAGCAACAAGTGTCAGAGGCCCATTTATTTATTTATTTTAATTAATTAGTTAATTTATTTACGGTACTGGGGATTGAACTCAAGGGCATTCTACCTCTGAGCTATACCCCCCCAGCCCTATTTTTTTTTATACTTTTTATTTTGAAACAGGGTCTCCCTAGGTTGCGGAGGGCCTCACTAGGTAGCTGAGGCTGGCCACGAACCCGGATCCTCTGGTCTCAGCCTCCCAAATGCTGGGATTACCAGCATGTGCCATCATGCCCGGTTTCAGAGGCCAATTTAAAATACCCAGTGTTAATTACACTGCCATGAAGCACCCAGCTTATACTTAGCCTAATAGGCTCCCCCTTTTGACACATTAATTAGTCTTTAATGTTTTCTAAGACAGGTGTAAGAGGAATCTACAAAAGACAGAATACCAAAGCTATTCCTGGCATCAAAGATACTTTTTATCCTCACAGAGAAAATACAAATTATTTCTTACATGTTCTTAAAAAGAAATGTTTTGTTTTCATCCCATGATTATAGCAATTTCAACAATTGCAGTAATGGGAAAATGTTTTATGGATAAGAGTATAAATGCAATAAAGAAATGTTTTAAAAGAAACGATTCAATTTTTTAAAAATGCTTTCAGGTGCTTAATTCCAAGGTGCCATTTCTATGAACAGCGGCAGTTTGGGAAGGCTTACCTATTTAAGCAGAGTCTTTATGGGTGCTTTGAGTATGAGATTTACATCGACTCTCCACACTCAAGCTCTCTGATTATTTTCCATCTTTATGATTCTTCACCACTGATACGTATGTGCTTCCTTTGTATTTAGTGCATTTATGACAATGGAGAAAACTGCAGTCTTAGAAGAAGGAGATACTGCTCTTGAACTGACTGAGCAGAAAATAAACATGATGGTCCTGGATGTCTGCCACAAACCAGGTGGCAGCGAGTACCTGAGGCAAATTTATCACATCATGCGGCTCAATGAGGTAGGGAAACGGCCTTTTTACCGAGCAATTAGGTGTGTACTGGCCTGAGGCAGCGTCTGCTGGCAGCTAAGGGTTAGTCAAGGAGGTGATAATACTTCTTAAAGTCAATACCAAACTCAATATTGCATTATTAATAGAACCTATTCAGCCCCGGCTGCTCTGCATTTGTACAGAAAAAGCTCCACTGAAACAATGTAGGTTTTATTTATATGATTTAAACAATAACATGGCTCATAAACTCAGTTCAGTTCTGAATTGTAGAGACTAGAGGTGCAGTTTGGGAATTGTGTGTTTGTGACTGTTAAGCTGACGCTAAAGCCTGATATTTGTGGAAATGAATTTTCTAAAGAGAGATGTAGCTATTTTCCTGAAGATATCACACTGATGCTGGGGAAGTTGGAGATTCCTTATGTAATGAAAAACTTTAGAATACTGAGCCATATTTGGGGCAACCAGATTAACCCAAGAAAATTTATTAATGTGCAGATACTGGCTAGACCCAATGTTATGCTATCCATCTCTGCTCAGTTAAGGCTCCAACCTTGCATGTTTTGGGCTGTTTTAACAAAAATGTAAATAAGCATGTTATCTCTCTCGATATAGTTGAAACAAAATTAAATTTGTTAACTTCATCAAGTTATCATTCTGATCAAATGTACCTGAATTAGCATGTGGCATCTGTAATTACATTTATGTTTGCAAACACATGAATGTTTTTTTGAATAATAAAAATTGTATAATATGAATGATATAAGTATATGATAGTGTTTTATCTCAGTGATGTAGCCTTAACAGCCATACATTTTTAAGGATTGAATTAAATTCTATGATGGCATTTTACAATTCAGTTATATACATAGTCTGCCCACCATTATCTATTTGAGAGTTCCTTCAAGTAAATATTGTTTCCTGGATATCATAGCACTAATCAACCAGTCAATAAACAGGTGAATTTACAGTGTTCAATGATAACCCGATGTGAGAAATTTGTAGTTATGAGAAATGACCCGGTCCTTGAGACACCAGATCTCAGTAGGTAATTGCTAACAAGTACCACAGATTATTCACTCTTGTTACTGATCCCTCAAAGCCTGTGTGGAGTTTCTATTTGGGGAACTCAGTAACTCCAGTCCCTGGCTAAGTGAAAAACCTCCCTTGTGAAGTTATGTTCCTCAATGTCCACTAGTCACCCAGGTTGGCCAAAGTCATTGTGGTGACCCCTGAGAAGCAGCTATTGCAGTATGATTACCCTCAGAGCCTTAGTGTAAAGGGGTGTCATGATAACTTTGACTAGTAGAGATTGCCAAACTGATAGAAAAGATCAGTAATTACCAATTACCAAATCATGAAAATTAAGTTGCATATTTATTGGCCATCAGTTGTCTGATATATTTTTTTAAATTCTTTTTTTGTGTGGTACTGGGGATTGAACCTAAGGGCATCCTACCCATGAGCTACACCCCCAGTTCGTTTTTATTTTTTATTTTGAAACAGAGTCTCATTAAGAGACTCTGGCCTTGAACCTGTGATTCTCCTGTCTCGGCCTCTCAATTATTGGGATTATGGGCATGCGCCACCACGCCCAGCTCATTTGATGTATTCCTCCCTCATAAAACTCACATCACTCTGAGGCAGTAGTTCTGACAGGTATGCTGTGAGATTTTCACTGGAATATCAATTAATTTTAACAAATTAAGCTGAAAGTTTTGATTTTTCTTTTGTTACAACTGAATATATTTACTGTTATGATGATGTTGATCAGATGGGAATGTTGAGCTACGATTTAGCAGTTTACTCTGCTGAGTGAGACATGCCTGGCAAGGTAAGAGTCATATGTTAGGTGAGACTAAAATCAAAGCCAGTAGGAGATTTTTGCCTTGTGACTACTATAAAAACATAGGCAATAAACTCAAACAACACAAGGGTGGCGAAGTGACTAGTATGGTACTTCTGACTGCTTTTATATGGGAGGCATCTCATATGCACTGAGATGTTTGGTCATTTGATAAGTAGCAGTATGAGTCTTTAGCACCTTCAGATATGCTGCTAAATATCACTATAAATGTAGTATAGGTTCAGAATCATTTATGGGTGGCTTAGGTGAGGGGAATAATGGGTGTGTCACTGACAGAGACAGAAAAGTTATGAGGGAAAAATGGGTTTAAAAGTTTGTCTTTGAGATAAAGGTAAGATGTCTGAGCAAAAGAGTTCCTTGTGGCTGAGGTCCTGGCCATGAGCACAGATGAGAATCTGTGCCTACAGAGTTGGAGATCTTCAGTGAGTGTACTAATGGAGGTCTTCAGACAGATGGGCTCCGTCAGTGGAGAGAAGTAGAGGGTAAAAAGTTAAGCTTTGAGATAACTGCACAGAGAAGGTGTTCAAGAAAAATGGAAATATCCTGAAGAAATAGTCCTGATTAAATCTGACTAAAGCAATGTCATAGTAAAAGAGTCTGGTTTTTAATAAGAAGTACTGATGAACCAGGTGCAGTGGCCCATGTTTGTAATACTAGTACTTGGGAGGCTCAGAATGGGCATGGCAGGTTCAAGGCCAACGTGCAGTAACTTAGTGAGACCTTGTTTCGAAATAAAAAAAAAGAGGAATTGTAGTTTACTCTCAAAGGTAGAACTCCCCCTATCTCACCCCTGGTTCAATCCCTAGTACCACCAAAAGGAAAAAAAAAAAAAATGAGAAGGGGTACTATGACTGTTAATATAGAGGAATTAACAAGGTAGAAAATGTCATTTTGTTCACAACTTTCAACAGAGCTCCTCCTCCTCCTCCTTCTTGAATAGTGAAACAAACACAGAAGTCAAAATAGAGTTGTGTTAGGAGATATTAGTTAAGAAAAACTACCAGCCAAAACAAAGCAAAATTTTTTTCCAATTAATTGTGTTTGCCGGGTGTGGTGGCAGATGCTTATAATCCCAGTACTTGAGAGGCTGAGACAGGAGGATCACAGGTTCATGGCCAGTCTCAGCTACTTAGTTAGGCTCTGTTTCAAAAAAAAGAATTAAAAATAGGGCTGGAGGTGTAGCTCAGAGGTAGAATGCCCCTAGTATTGCAAAAAAAAAAAAAAGTGTTTCATTTTTAAAAAAATCTTTGCTTTATAACTTTGTTTCTGATCAATAATCTATATATAGATGATAAGTATAGTTTATGATTACTTTATGATGGATTTATTATTATCTAATAATAGTTTGTGTTGTGTCTATCAGATATTATGGAATTAATCTTTTTGAAGTAATGTGCTCTACCATGAGCAACTTTAAGAAATGACTGTTGTTAACTTTAGTAGTGATTTCTTTAGATATCTAGGGTTTTAGGCTCTGGTTCTTGCCTTCACAATGAACACAATGGGCACAGTAAAAAACAAAAACAAGTGACTGAGGCCAGATATGTTGCTTTTTTCTCCATATCTCTCACTCACCTCTGTGTGACTCTGGCTTGTCCCTTGACCTTTCAGAACCAGCTGCTGACTGTGGTGTTGGGTTAGAGTTTCTAAAACTTTCAGGTTCCTCCTGATTTCCTGTTACTGGGCTGATTCAGTGGGGGCTGAAATTTTGCTAACAAGCTCCCAGGTGTGGCTGACTCTGCTGGTCTGCACACCAGACTTTGAGTAGCAAGGGCTTTCAGAAGTTTTATTTGGTATGTCAAAATCATACCAATCATGATAACTTCTGAAATCCTTTCCAGCAATAAGATCCTGAACTTTGTCCTAACTTTAACATTGAGGAATAGTAAATTATATTGTGACATATTAAAAATCAGGAAAACATTTATTTATTTTTATTAAATGAGTTTACTAAGAGCAAGCATTTGTTAGTTGATGGTAGACTTTCAACCATTTTAATCTGTTGTCTTCTGGAAATAGGATTATGTCCATTAAATAGGATTGTTCATTTACTTCATTTATTTATGGATGAAAATATGGTATGATGCAGGATGCAGTAGATTGTCTTTTTTTTCCCCCAAGACTACATAGGCATTTAGAGGATTTGAATTACACATTTTGGGCTTCTATCGAATCTTGATATTTTTCAGTCCATAGCATGAAAATATAGTTAAGGAACTTGCATTATAAATAATTCTGCCTAGAATGAGACTACTTTGCAGTAAAATATCAGAATATTTAGCCTGGAGTAGGGAGCAACTATACTTAGTGAATGAATGAATGAATGAACCATTTGATACTGTGCATAATTATGCACCTGACTTAAGTTTGGGTAATCAGACATGGTGACACATGAACCAATAGCAAGATGATGCCTGTGGAAAAGATTTTGACATACCAAACATTCATTCATTACATGAGAGTTTTTAAATTGGTTTTAGATCTATACTATATAATAGGCAAACCTACGTTTTGATGGGTTTATTACAATGCTGATTCGTACTCTGCTACATATTCTGCTGAAAATGTATTCTTCCTGAGGCAAGTAATCTAGCAAATCTGTAATCTAGCAAATATGCTAAAAGGGTAAATTTTGATATTGATCAGTTTATTTTTATAAGAAAATGTATGTTTCTCACCATCATGACGTAATTTTTTTTTCCTTGAAGGAATATTTGAAAGAACAGCTGTTTTCTATGAATGGTTCAGAGGAAAAGCCATTACCCGTCCGACCTTTAAAGACAACCTTGAGGACTGTGGAAGATCAGCCTGCCTTTAACCCTTTCCATGTGTATAAGGTGTTTAGTGAAAACATGCTAGATCAGGTATGTGGAAATTAAATGGTAAATTTAATTTAAATGTGTGGTTTCTATATACAAGTAAGAAAAAAATGTTTGTGTTTGAATATTTACTCATAAGCTTTTTTTTTTTTTTTTGGCTAGGAAGCAAAAAGTCTTTGTTTTTACTTATATTGTCTTTACAAATTGTCATTTAAAAGTTATTTTACCTTCTTTGTATTTGTCAAACTGATTCATATGTTTGGTCTGTAAAACTTCACTTTTGACCAGGTCAGTTTGCCAGGGGCAGAGGGAACATCTGTTAGCTTGTGTCTACAGAAGGCACAAAGAACCAGGTATTTTGTAACATTCTTTTCCTTTCTGGTCACCACTTATTCCCTGAAACACTCACAAAACCTTTTGCAATCCTTATGAATGCGTTAGATAAAGTAGAAGTTCATTTGAAATGAATTATAAATCAACATAGGGTTTCTATTTTAAGTGATATGAGACAAATTTGCTTTTTATAACTCTAGATACATTCCCAAATATAAGATGAATTTGCTAGTGACCTGAAAGCCAGGATATATGGAATATGGTCAGTGAGATAACACCGTACATTTTTAAATGTCCAATTATGCTGTTGTTTAAACTGCATGTTTTCGTAGTTACATTAAAAATATCATCTTTCTGAGCCGGGCATGGTGGCGCGCACTTGTAATCCCAGCATTCGGGAGGCTGAGACCGGAGGATCCAGGTTCACGGCCAGCCTCAGCTACCTAATGAGGCACTCCGCAACTTAGTGAGACTCGGTTTCAAAATAAAGAATAAAAAATAGGGCTGGGGGAATAGCTCGGAGGTAGAATGCCCCTGAGTTCATTCCCCCCAAAAATATATCATCTTTCTGCCAAAGGATTTGAAATCCAAAGTTGCTTTGCTCGTTCATTCTTCTGGTAGCTTTTCCCAGAAACCTCTTGACAGACAATTTGAACTGATAGGGCAGAAGAGAAGGATTGCCTGACCTAGAGCTCTGATGAAAATAAGAATTAAAACAATGGCCTAATTCGGCATGCAGATAATATTTTTACCATGCCTGTTACAGCTCTCGTCTACATTCATCAATACTGTTGTAGAATAAGACCTTCAAATGCTGACAACCCGGGGCAGAATTCTCCTGCTCTATGACAGGATTGTAGTGCTTGATTAATCAGCAGGTGACAGGGGATAGCTCTTGTTGGATTTTAAACATCAGCCTGGACTCTTATTAGCCAAACTATTTAATTTTAAGGAGCATGTGCATCTGTAATCCTTTAAAGCTAAATATATTGTGTGAGTTCAAGTGTATTGGCTGCTTTCCTGTGTTGTACATTAGGTTGCTTCAAACCATAAATAATTATTGTAGCTGTTAAATTATCCTTACTTCATTTAAATAAATGGCATGTTTTATTGGATTCTGAATTATGAGATTATTTTGCACAGTAATTTTTCTCTTTACTCTGTAGTGGAATTATCTATTAATGAGAAAGAAGAATCATTTGTGTTGTTTACACTTGCAGGTTTTCCCTTTAAAGCAAAAAAACATTAATATCACAATATAATTGAGCTGTGTCTTATAATTTAATTCTTAGCACTTTAAAGTTTTTTGTTTTTGTTTTTTAATCAAACTTTGGAGTGCTAAAAGACCCTACAATATAATATATGAAAAAGTTCTCAATTTTTGTTGTTGTTGTTATTTTTCAAAGAGTCGTCCTTCCTGAGAAACTTGTTGGTCAAATGCCATTAGCACTTGGGAGAATAATGACTCAAGAAATTGATTTATATTTTTATAAGTAATGACTACATCCCCAAATGGATTTATAAATTAATTGCTGTCTTATTGGAATAAAAACCTTCTTCTGTGGACATGATTGATGTTATCTGTCTAAGTCCTTGTTCTGGACCCCCCTCCTTCTTAGTTAGTCTATCACAGCTGGAGCTTTAATTTACTGATCATATTAACTCTGATTAATAACTAACAATAGTGTCTTCTCATTTATCAACAGTCAGCCATCACAAAGTGGAACTGGAATTGGTCAAACTTGCTGCCAAATTATCTGAGACTAGACAAGATGACCTTCAGTGTACTGCTCAAAAACAGGTAATAAGATTGGGGACCTTGAGGATGTAGTGTGTATGTGGGGGGAAGATTACCTGGCCACAAATGTGTGTGTGTATGTTGTATGTGTGTATAAGCTTTGGGGGAAAAGTGAAAACATTTTATCATCAAGGGAATCTCTCATTTTCTCCTTCTCCAGTCTCTCATCTTAAAATAATATGGAAAAAAAATATAGGTATATTTTCTAAATTCTACTTTCCATAGTAGACATTCGCAAAATTTGTTTTCAAGATGAAATGAGTTTATTTTAGTCTCAAATTTAAATATTTTTTAACTCTGTGCATTTAATATTTCACTATGGTAAATACCAAAAGTTACTGACTTGAATGTCAGTATCATACTATACTTTTGTTTACAACAATTTAATGAATGCATCCAACATGCCAGACCAAATCAACTAGTGTAATCAGGGGAAACATATAAGTAAAACTGTCATGATTGATTTTTTTACTTTCCAGCAAATTTGGCACTGTCTTATTAAAGCCTCAGTTTCATGTATTTTTACACATACACACAAACACGCACCAACACAAATCAATAAAATAGTAATGTGATTTCCGCCTAGGAACTTACACTTGTAATTTATTTGTACAAAATATATACATTTTCTTTCTTTTTTGAATCAATTAAGATGGTTTTTAAAATATACCTTTATAATTTTCAATTTATTCCTATAAGTTTCCAAAATTGAATTTCTCTATCAACTGTCACATTTTAAATAAGATATATATTATAAGGCTCCTTTTATTATTCACATATAATCTGTTTGCTTATAATATGAAAATTATTTTTCATATGATAGCTGTGATATGGTTCCAAAAATTTTTGCAAAAATATTGAGTATAATTTTTCCTGAAAGACAATAATGACAATGACATAATAGAGTTGTCAAACCATCCATGAGAAATCTGGGTGCATATAAGAAAATATCCTACAAGAGAAAGATTGCAGTATTTCCCAGATGGAGGGGTTTTTAAAAAGGCAGCTTTGTTGACAATAAAAACTGTAGCTTTCATATGTGGTCATAACAGTATTACTAATATTTCATCCCCTAATTAAGAGCATATGCCCAGGATGGACAAAGTTAATCTGGAAGTTTCCCCATCAAGGATGGGGCTTCCTTGTAGCAAGCTTCCAGATAACCACCTGGCAGGTAGTTATCTTAAGTGCATCCTATTCATGTACAATGCACCCCGAGGTACTTTTAACCGGTCCCAAAGTTGTTTGGAGAGGTGAGAGGGGGGATAGATGTAGGAGAAGGCCAAGTTCTCTGTTGAACCTGCTATTATATGATGCATGCAAAATATTAAATCTCAGTCTGGAAATAAACTCAGAAGAGTTTTTCCTGCTCTTTAGAAGGTTTTGATTTTATGAGAATTAGCCATTATATTTTACTGATTTTTCAATTGTGAATTGCTGCTTCTAATCTACTAAATGGTACTCTAGGGAAACACGTCCTTCAAAACTCATTGCATTTCCGCTGTATAATATTCACTTCTAAGGGAATTTGTGTTTCATCCAGAATTGCATATTGTTATTTTTGTTTAATAACTTTAGATATACTTCAATTAGGTCACTAGCTATTAAGGCCGATTTCCCTGAGTTGTGTGCAGGAGTGAGTGGGAGAAAAGAAATCCTACAAATTTAGCCAGAAATAACAGGTCAAAACAGTTCTTTTAGAAAGAGGTCATGAATTTTTAATAGAAACAGCTAGAATCTCATCCTAATAAGAACCTTAGATTTTTAAAGAATGGTGTGAAAAGTATTCTACTGCAGATTACCACACACCACAAGCTACGATGAACTTATTTATCTACCCAGGAAGGGTAAAAGACAACTGAGAGTGCTTCATCTCTTCTATCACTTGCCCATTTATTTTAAGAATGTTATTTGTAAGTTTTTATTAATGTTGAAAAAGTAAGGGAATTGTTTTTGTTATTTTCTCCAAGATCCTCTCTTCTTGGGACTTATCCAAAACTGTGGATTTTTTACAAAATACTATATTGAATTTCTTTGACAACATGGTTATCTGAAAGATACTTATTTGAAAATGAGACAACAGAATATTGAGTTTTTACAATGAGAGTTATATATACCATGCAACATCTACAAAGTGATATTTCTTTCCTACAGCTATGGTCTGTGGGGTGAGGCAAAGCAGAAGATGATAACCAAGAGCAGCTCAGTTGAATACAATATGCTTAGCTCTCTCCTCCAGACCCACCAAGTTATGCCTCCTCTTTTTCTCTCTTTGTTGGTAATCTATTTTTACTAAGCTACCTCTACATTATGGCCTACATCTATGAATGAGGCTGTTAATACTGTGTGAGAACATGTTACAAAGAAAAGTGAACTCAAATATGCAAGTATGAAAAAAGTCAAGAAGGGAATCCTATATGTCTTGTCTTCATCTTCTATATAGTAACCAAACCATCTGTGGTCTTACTCTCTCAAGATGCCTGGAGTGAATCAGACTTCCCTCACTCCCCAAAGAATATGGAGATGGGAAAGCAGGATTACTGTATTTTGGGGTGTTTTTCTTTGATTATAGATTTCCTAAACACTAAAGTGAAATAATGATAATTACATAGCTACTTCATGGAGTTTGTTGACACAGTCAAGAATGTTAAAGCCAGGTATGGTGGTTCATGCCTATAATCCCAGCAACTCAGGAGGCTGAGGCAGGAGAAACACAAGTTTTAGGCTAGCCTGAACAATTTAGCAAGACTCTGTCTCAAAATAAAAAGGGTTGGGGATGCAGCTCAGTGGTAAAGTGGACCTGAGTTTGAACCCCAGTACTGTGTGTTTTGGAGGAGGGAGTATTAAAATATATGGAGATATTTTTGAAAGTTGAAGACATGATACATATTCAAAAAGTAGTAATGAAGTGATAGTGTTGCTTCTGATCAGGTAAGGAAACAATAACATTCATTAAGTATTAGTTATAATATCAAGCCTCCAGGGCAAAGTATGTAGTTTCTAGACGAAAACCTTTACATAGTGAGAATCAGGGCACGTAGCAGGTCAGAGACAAGGCAGCAGTCAGTAGTTCTAGAAGGCAAACAGTGAGGATATGAGCAAGGAGGAGGTCAAAAAGCCAAGTGAGCCACTCAGGAGATAAAGGCATAAGAGTTGAATCCATGAGGGATGGTGCAGACACGTGAAAGCGGAAATCTGTGGTGTCAGCAATGTCTGTCATCTAAGCACTGCTGTCCTTTATTTCACATGTTGGTTCTGTGCTGACTCCAAAGGCTAAAGAAATCTTGAAGTGGCTGCCTGAGAATTTGGCAGGGATGTGACCTCTGCTCCTGTCTGGCCTTGTCTCAGGACACCTCCTTCCAATTCATGATGTGCATGTTGCCTTCTTTGTAATCTTTGGATCCTCTAAACTCTTTCCTGCTGCAGGGACATGGCAATTGCTCCTCCCTCAGCTCTTTATGTGACTGACACTGTCTTATCCACCTGTTGCAAATATTACCCCACTGAGAGTGATCTTTCCATATCACCCATCTAAAATGACCTCCTGGTCACCCTAGCAGCCTACTCTGCTGTGTTTTCCTGAATTATCACTATCTGAAATCTTAATTTTGGTGTGTTTACTGTTTCAATCTTACCCTCTATGGTAAATTATAAATTCCATGAGATTAACACCTCACCTGCCTTATTTCAACTGCAGCTTCAATATCTTAAAGAGTCCTTATCCCATAGTAGGCTGTAAGTAATATTTGTTCAATTAATTAATGGATAAATAAGTAATAAGAATGCAGAGAAAAAAAAAACTGGTTCCTGAAACATGAGTGTAGAGTAAGTATTCTCTAATTGTGATGTTTGGTTGTCATGTAGGTATAAGTATACTCTGGAAAATTGCAAGTAAAAAATTATCTAAATGCATATTTTCTCTGCATTTTCACAATCTGGATTAAAAACTAGGTTAAACTCTTTATATTTAAACTACCTGTTTATTATATTATGGTGTGAAATTTGGCTCAGATTAGAACAGGAAGTTGGTCTTTATTTTTAATTAACTGGCCCAATTCAAGCCCTAAACTTGTCAGCAAGAAAGTCTGTTCTTTAGTCCATGATTCATAAGTCTATTGATGTTTGGGTAATAGGGTTTGTATTTGTTAAATTATACTCAAAATGGAAGGTGAAAAATTTGAGGTGGAGGTATCTGACCAGGCCTTTGTATATTAATTATGAGAGTTTGTTGAAGCATTTGAAGAACCATATTGTAACTGAGACCTTGGGAAAGAGACTCTGCTTATATGTACTTCAACTTAGAAAGTTTGCCATTGTAGAAAATAAAGACTCCTTTGAGATTCAGAAAATCAACATATATATCAGTTCTATACTTTTACCTTTAATGCTCTATAAGAATAAGTACAGTGATTGTACATTGATCTTTTGAAATAACAAAGGTACCTTTCACAGTTTCTTACTATCCTTCTCTTGCTTTCATTCTCACCCACCTTAAAATAAATCCAGACTAGCAAATGAGATGGTGATTGCATTTTCAGGAGAGTGCACCAAAAGGAACACTCTATTCCTTCATTCATGGCGGATCTCCAGATTGCCATTTTGATATTGTTCTCTTTGTCACTGGAACAAATTTATGTTGCTCCTTTTCTCTTTACCTTATTTATTCCAGACTAATTCCCAAGAATTGTGGTGTTGAAAATAATCTGTGAGTGCAGCAGAGTGCTATGCTATTTTAACCATCTAAATATACTGCATATGAGTTTGGCGTCGAGCTGAGCAAACACAATTAAATATGATGGCAGGAACAGCAGAAGGGGTGGTGGTGGCAGATTTCTGGCTATCACTTTGGGGCCTTTCCAGGTGGACAATAACCATGCATCTGAGAGGAAACGGAGACTAGAAAACACGTTGGAAAAGAGCCGTTGATCTATAGAGTTGATTGTTTGCTTTTAATAATAATAATTATTAAAGTACTTTTACCCTCTATCAGATTATAGTGTGTGCCCTGCGGTGTGCAGAGAGTAGAAAATATTGTCTCTGGCCTCAGAGTGCACACACTGCACTCTCAAGTGACCATTCTCAAGCAGTACTACCATTAGCAGGATGTTTATAGTTCCTCACAGCAGTAAATTCCTGGTGTAGCAGCAGGCTGCCTGGTTATGGAGAGGTGAGTTTAAGAAAAAGGGGAGGCTGATTTTATGAGTACACACCTCTGAGCCACTACATACATTACATATGCCATGGCATTCAAATGTGGGGATTTTTTTCATGCTCAAGCTCATTTCTTTCCACCTCCAGCAAAAGGCCTCAGACTCAGTGACTCTCCAGCCACCATCTCTATACATTCTTAGGCTTCCTCCTTCCTGGAATCCTACAGCAGAATGATGACCTTTTTCAAAGAGATTTCCTAATGTGCATTTAAGATGTGTAAGTTTAACATTGTGATCCTCAGAATCCTCTAGAGCTAAGGAGTTTGGTACATGGACCAAATAAACTCATAAGCATATATTTTTTCCTGCTGGGAAACTTGTGTATGTCTGCCATTCTTTGTGGCATATAAAACATTTTCACACAAACCTTCTCCTTTGACCCTCACTACAACCATGTAATGAGAGACAGATATGAGCAAGGTTGCAAAACATTAAATAACATGCCCAAAGTCACAGATATTAAATGGCAGGTGGTACTCAAAACTAAGGCTTCTGACTCTGTGTCTGGTACTTTATCTACTATACCTTACAGCTGCTCAGTTTTTTTTTTAATTAAATGTATATTCCTTGTAATAATACTGATGATAATGAAGATAACAGAGAAAACACTTGCCACATGGCTGGCATAACTTAGGTCATTCACATGCACTTATCTAACTATAATCTTGCAGTAACCTTGTAGAATGGATGCATATTATCATCACTTTCCTGATAAGGAAACTGAGGTACAGGGCATTAAATGATGGTGCTCAGGTTCTGGCTCAAGTCCACCACCATTTCTTTCTAGTTCTTCCATATAGCTTTGCTACCTTGCTCATTCAACAAAATTTTGTAGCATCTACTGTGTTAAGGGCATTTATTTAGAATAAAGTAACAATTTACTAGGGAACATTATATGAGTCATGCACTGCAAAACAATATCTTGATCAACCGGGGATTGCATATACGGATGCTTCCATAAGATTATATCACCAAGGAAAGTTGTGATCATCTTACTTTGTGTAAATATATCCTGTTGTCCAGCTCTGTACCAGCAGTACAGGGGATGACAAGGTGAAAAAATACTCTTGAAACTTTATTCCTGGTCTCCAAGAGGTGAGAGGGGGAGAAGGCAAGAGAGCCAAACTCCCTGAGGGAAACTCAGCTCATTCTTTTATTACTCATTTACAGAGTTAAGATTGGGTCATTAAGTCTTTGACTGTCTCTTGTTATGGAAATAGAACATTGTGTTAGAAATGTTATAGAAGATAAGTTGTCATCTTTTACAGAGGTTTTGGTCTTCAGCTCCCTCCTTAGGGTAGTCTTCTGACCTTAAGCAAATCAAGCAAAAGTAGCAGTAAAACAGAAGCGAATCCCTTAGATAGCAAGGGGCATCGAGATCACTGTCTTTGCATCCCTCAAGAAAGACAGTCTTCTGCCAAAGTAAGCAAGAATTTATAAATCTTTAAACCAATATTTTTTTAGATTTAGAACAGCTTCCCACATTCCATGGTTTCCAAATGAAAAAATAGCCTAAGCACATTTTTCAGAACATGTCTGCATCATTAAACAACACATGGTTGTACTTCAAAGGGTCCTTCAGTGCTACTCCACAAAATTTCTCTGTTTTGAATTTTCACTTTGGTCATTTCCTCTCATCCAGAGTCAGCCTGTTCTTTCTTTCTCTTTCTCTCTCTCTCTCTCTCTCTCTCTCTCTCTCTCTCTCTCTCTCTCTCTCTCTTTCCCTGGTACTCTACCAGAAAGATCAAAGATACCTAAAGTGAATCTCCCAAACTTCCTTTTCCTAAACTGCAATTTTGTTTCTGTCATTCTCCAGTTCTTTGGAGAAAGAGAGCTCTCTTGCAATTAAGACTTAAGAGATAAGTTGACTACTTATATTGTGGAGGGCCTGAGGACTAAGAAGTTTGGACTCTAACCAGTAGACATGAAGGAATCATTAAAGCCTTGAAACAGTGGAGTGACAAGAACAGAGCTACATTAGGGCATTAGTGATATCTGGGATGGAGGGACAAGATAACAAAAAGAGAGACATCCATGATAGAGAGTATGACTAGGGACTGAGAAAGAGATATAAATGACACTTGTAAAGTAGTTAGGGGCAGATTAATCTTTTAATTTGCATTAAAGTAGGTATGATCCTTCCTCTTTGAAGATAGTGTGGACCAGGTATTCTGTTCATGCCCTCCAAGAAGCAGATGTCAAGATAGGATTTGAAGTGCAAGAAGGTTTGGGGAGAAATACACATGCGAGTTAGAAAGGAGAAGCAGAGAAAGGGCAAGGGAGACCTGACAAATTTTCTGGCACCTCTAAAAGGTAAGGATGATAGAGGATTGCATACGATATATCTCATACAGCTGATAATTGTAAGAAAGTTTTGCAAGACCAAGGGAACTCCATGAGATATAGCTACCTGCAGGAATAGGCAGGCAGTAGTACTTCAACCACACTCAGACACTGGTTTGCCATGATAGATGAAGAAGAATGAGAGCAGGCACCACCAGTCAACTATGCTAACTGCAGGAGAAGATTTGAGTGGTGATTTTCAGTGGCTACCACAGTGGCAATGGAAAAATGATTCTCTTATATATAGAGAGATTATATGAGTACATGTTATATAAGCTAACGGGAATGCAATTTAAATAAAGGTCTCTGTTACTATAGTGAGAAAACAGACAGCCTAAATAAATATGTTAAATGTTATTGACAGAAATGCAGAATTGGCAACATTTTGATGAAAAGAAGGTATAATAATTTTCTCAAAAGAAGCCATGGGAGAATTTTTTGCTTGTCAAATTGAACCAAAATTCACTTTGTAATGAATTTTCTTCTACCTAATTATGCATTCACATCCTGGCACTTTTGGGTTCTTGCAACGGATCAAAAGCTATTTAAAAACTTGGCATGTATAGAGCATATTCAATGACTATTCTTTAAGTTTTTCCCTTGTCAAATACTGTTCAGACCCCAAAGCCACTCTGATGTTTTGCTGCAAAAAGCTTTAGCATAGGTCCCACTGGGATGGCATAGGCCCGTTGATTCAGTTTGATTGAATATGGAAAAAGTATTGACTATTTTAAGGCTTACTGATCATAATTGAGTATCTCAGGTTTATTTATGTTGCTATGTCAACATGAGGAGATGATCTCTGAAGATGTTTTATTATGACATAATTGAGAGGAATGCAATTAAATATTGTAATAACAAATCTGAGTAACAACTAATACATTGTTCTCTTTATTTGTACGTAACAATATTTCTGACACACTGTGCTATTTTTGTGACTTGCTGCATATAGGTTGGTTAGAACACCTACAGTACTTTCTTATACTATAGGTAAAACTCTCACCATGATGTACCATGGGAATGTAGCTCTAAATCTGATCTCTTTTTTCCCATAGTATGAGATATTTTGAAAAATTTTAAAAATCGAGATGTTTTAGTATTTAGAGTATTTATATTACTCTATTTTTTAAATTTATTTTGTAATAAAATATAAGCAATAAGTATACATATTATTATTTCAAATATTACAAGAAGAGATGATAGAATATAAAAGGCCCCACTCCAGCTCTTCAATCACACAAGTCCCACTCCAGTTGTAAGCAGATGAAATATTTCTGGTTTTATTTACTTTATGATTAGTCTAAGGGATATGCTATATCACTATTTTTCTTAAACTTATCAACATAAAATTATATTACTGACTCCTCGCCATGAAAAATACAGAATTTAACTTTTTTTTCTAATGATAAACACAATTTCTAACCAATAGACATGCATGGTAGAAATAGCAGAAAGACTAATAGAGAAATTAAAGTTTGTCTTAGAACAAACTTTAGTCAGGAGGACATCTTTACAGATAAACAGCTAAATATATAATTACTAAATATATTACACACCAGGGGCTGTATTTTCTTTTTGGTTATTAGCTATTTCAAAAAGATTTAATTAAAAAACTTTTGAAAAGTTTCAACAATGTCTACCCTAAAACATAAAGTGAAATTTGCTCTTAGAAAAAAAAATCAGTGTGATTTGAAGGTAGATTTTAATCTGTTTTAGATTAATTTTGTTAGTTTCTAACTATACTTCCCATCACCACAGTCATTACTCAGAGGAAGGTCCTTTTTTTTGAGAAAGAACAAACTAAATTTTAAATGAGAACCAGAATTCTTTCCATAAGTACCCAGTCAACCTTGTTATAGATGCTATCAAGTGTGAAAAGATTAACAGAATTTCAGTTATAAAATGGATTAAAAAAATTAATGACATAAAAACAATGACAAATTTAATCTAGCTAGCTTTAGGACACTTTATCCTATTTTTCATTAATAGGGTAGATGAGTAGATGTCAGCAGAAATGCTATTTAAGCTGTTTGCTTAAAGTTAATATTAATAAAAGATCTATAGTCTCCAAATAAATTTCACAAAATGAAAATACTGCCTTCTGATTTACCTTTCAGGCTAAGACAGAACACAACCCCAGCTATACTTCCTATTTTTGTCTTTAAACAGAAGTCCAATATTAATATAAATGATTCTGTAATGAAGTAAACAAGTGACTATGTTTCAGGGTGCACAACATAAAACACTGTGATACAACTCTCCTACAGTAAATTGCTGTATATCTGCTTTGTGTGTGGTGCTGGGGTAGAACTCAGGGCCTTACCCATGCTAGGCAAGTGCTTTCCTACTGAAAAGCTCCCGACCTTTAAAAAAAAAAATTTAAACAGTTTGAGTAACAAGCAACTCATAAATTGGGGAATATAGACCGAGATGGAAAGCAGCGCAGTGTTCCCGAGACAGTTTTATACCCATAAAGATGATCACACTTAGTTCCTTATAGCTATTAACAATAAAATAGGACAGCTATTAATAATGGAAGGCATAGGGACCTTTACCACTGATTTCTACATAAACACATGTCTATATTCTCTATGACTACACAGTTCTATCAGGACTATGATTATGCCCACAAAGTAGATGACAATTTCATAAAGACTTAATGGCAAATTTATGAAGATTCTATGGAATAAAATACAACTTCATAGCCAGGTGCAAAGTCACAGGCTTTTATTCTCTGTACTTAGGAGGCTGAGATAGGAGGATTGCAGGTTCCAGGCCTACAAGTATTAACTCGGCCAGACCTTCAAAGAACATCACTTATTTTCACACTTCCTATCAGTTTGCCTTTTGACACTCTTTGGAATTCTTCCTCTGTTCATCTATCATGTTGGCTGGAAGTAAGATTGTTGAATGAAGTATATTCATCTGGTGACCTTTTTGCAAATTGAGCTGCCGTTATTCTTTACCATCCATTTCTAAAGTTTTAATGCAAATAACCAGTCATTTTCTTGTTTTTGTCCCCTAAGGACAGTTTAGGTACTCTAAATTCAGTGGTTCTTTTTTTTTTTTTTCTTTTAGTACTGGAGATGGAACCCAGAGGCATTCTACTTCCAACTTATACCCCCAACCAGATTTTATTTCTTGAAACAGGGTCTCACTAAGTTGCAGAGGACCTCATTAAGTTGCTGAGGCTGGCTTCAAACCTGTGATCCTCCTATCTCAGCCTCCCAAGTACTGGGATTACAAACATGCACCACCAAGCCTGGCTCTTCAGTTCTTGAGTAGAATTTATTTCTCTTTCCTCTAGACCTAAGGAAGATTTGAGGAACATTTTTTTGTTGTTGCAAAACTGCAGGGATAACTGATGACGGCTTCAGAGGAAGATTCCTATTTGGGTCTTTTGGAAATACATTCATCCATCAATAAGGAAGACATTTATTTCCTTTCTCAGCTGTGCTACAACTAATTTTTGGTATCATAGATGAGATGGTGCTCCCACTCTCTGTTTTTTCAAGGGGTTTACCTGCAGCTTCTCTAGAGTAGGGATCTCCAGGTTTAAGTCTCTCAAGCTGGACAACTAGCTCTTTATCACCACAGCTTAGTCTTGCACTCCCTTTTCCTTTGAGACACCTCTCTGCACCATAGGCATGGAACCAAGCAAGGCACAGGTGCCTGTATTGAAGACATTGCACATTGGTTTGGCATTTGAAGTCCTATCTGTGGAGAAACTGTGGGCATGTCTTCTTCCATCTCCATGTCAGAACTCTTTAGAGCATCATGTGTTGTCTTAGACATGAGATTGAGGGGACAGATCTTGCTGGGTATTTTCACAATTTCCTGGTTCATTCTCACTTTTCTTTTGTGACATGGTTGCCACTGGATCCAGTTTTTCGACAATCAAGGGGGAATCCCAGGAACAACTTTCACCCAAATTGTCATCATTGCTTGGGCCTGTGGCCTGCCTCTCCATTCTCAGCAGTTCTTGCATGGCAAAAGGGATGGCAGGTTTGGTGACCATTTTAATAAACTCACCTTAGTTTAGGATGCTCTCCCTGGTAAGGCCTCTCTGGTCTGTGAGGCCTCATGTCTTCCACAGCTTCTGGTCTGTCAGAATTTAACTTATACTACCCACTCCTTTCCCCTCCTCTCTAAGCTCTGCTAATAAAAATATTAATTTTAGTTCTTTTATTGATTGCCTTTATACGATATATTACCATGTATCATAATGGCTGCAAGATCTTAAGACCAATAAGTCACATCACACAATGATTTGTGTCACAATGTCACAAGGTTTATACTCAAAGGTTAGAGCACACAGAAAATTATTAGAAAATTGTCTAAGTAAAGCTATGCTAGGCAGCTGCTTTTGCCAATTTTCTATGAATGAGCATCAAACAATACACCTCACATTAGCAAATCTAACAATTTGGGTTGAACAAGTATACTAGACAATACATAAGTCTTATAATTAGAGCACTTTAAACACTTAGCAAATAACAAGCTACAAACCAACAGGGGGAAGAAATAATAAACCATGTCCAGAAATGGAAGAGAAGGTTCCAAAAGTTGGTCTGAGTGGTGAGTGTCATGACGATTATCAGTGAGAAGAGCAGGACTGGAACAAAGTTGCTGGATTGGAGTTGTACACGTGTGTAGAATCATGCCATAAATAAAAGCTCAGTGCATTGCTCATTGCAAAACCTACTCTTTAATAGAGTTCTTGTTGGGGCTCTCAAGTGACTTTGGCAGGATTATTGGACTTTAACAGACATGTCAGTAGCCTCAAATGTATTTATGATGTAAGTCCATCAGACACAAGAAGCAATTTTATGGTCGTAGGGTCTGTTATCAACTGCAATACAGGCATCTTGGTCTGAAACATATGCTGACATGTCCAGACAAGTTGTTTGAGTTTCTGAAGTTGTCTGAGCCAGATGCTGGCATGTCCAGACAAGTCATTTATGAGTTTCTGAATTCGTTTTATGTCCCATGCTCTATATACCATGATAATGTAATATGCTTTCCTCAGAGAGCATCTTGTGTTTCACCTCCACAGAGAGAGAGATAGAGATAGAGAGAGAGAGAGAGAGGAAGGGAGAGAGAGAGTGCTATAGATAAGAAGACACCTTAAATCAAAGAAATAGAAGGACTGACTCTTCAGAAGTTAAGCATTTCCTAATGTCTACATATGCAAGCTCCATGTGAGTGGCTCCTGTACCTTTGTCTAGTTTTGTCCCCTCTGCTTCCCTTGACTCTCATCCCTTCAACCCTGCCCTTCTAACACTTTCTCAGAGCCACCAGCAAGATCCTCCCCTGTCCTGTAGATCCCCCAAATCTACTGATTCCCAAAGTTTGGCATTTATAAAACAAGTAACCCATGTATATGTACGTCAGTTGTTCCCTGGTGACATTAACTAATTTTTCTGGTGATTGTAAGCACCTAGAAAACAAGGATCTCAGACTCTTCTTAATTGTGACTTATACTGTAAATCACAGTACTAAAAAAATGGGACTGTTCTGTTTATGCTTTTTGGCTCCACCCTAAATTTATTGTTTTGGAATGGTTTTGTTATATAGCTTTCTCAGTCAATGAAAGAAACACCAAGAAAAAGGCGTTGTTGATTAATTTATTTAAAACTGTATTAAACTACTTTGAATCACATGCATGCTCAGTAGAAGTTTAACAATACAGGCACTGTATAAAGTAAAAGTGACTAATCTCTTACTCTGCCTCATCACCTGCCTTGCCATCTCACCCACCGGAGTTACAAATCTGTCCTTTCTTCTAATTTTCATTTAGACCTTAACATATACCCTGAGCATTGTCATTATTCTGAATAGAGTTTTAAATGAAAAAAAAATCAGGATAAATGCTGTGATTTAGAAAAATAGATAAAATGGACTATTCTAGTTTTCTATACAATGAAGTTTCCTAAAGCCACAAAGAGATGAGATTTATCTATTGGTCTAGAAGCTTGAGATCATTTGCTGTAAAAACAATTATAATTAATTACAGGTAAATGAATTAAATCCACTAGCAGTCAGAGTCCTAGGGTACAAAAACTTGGTCGGATCTGGCCAGATTTACATAGAAGTTCATAACCTGATTAAAGACTTTGTTTTTTACATATCACTTGTCCAGAAAACTCTTTCTGTCATATTTGTTCATCTGGTTCAGCACAAGGCCAATGACAAACATCCATTTCAGCAAGTCATAACTATAAAGGATTTGAAGGCAGTTAAGACTTCCTAGAATTAGACTTGTATAAAGAACTGTCCAGGCTCTTGTTATTTTTACCATACAGAGAATACATTTGCTAATAGACAAAGAAAAATACTACATAACACACAAGATACACTCTGTGGATTGTAAGAACATTACTACTGCATTATTTAGTCCAGCACGACTTAGAATAAATAGATCTATGACTGTTCATCCATCCATCAAACATTCACTAGGCAACACAGATAAAGAGATAAGCCAGACAACAGATAAGTCTGTTGACAAGGAACTCAACATCTAGTGAAGGAGATTAACAAAAGCAATGGATATAGCTATAATAGAGGTTCATGCAAGTTACCATAGAACTATAAGGGAAGATGACAGAGGGGAGAAAGCTAATTTGAACTGAATGCTGGGGGAGTCAAGAAATATACCAGAAGGTGGTGGTACTTGAGCCGTATCAGCCAGGAGCTAAGGTGAGAGGTAGATAGACTGTCTAGATAGACAGTTCAACACAGGTAGTAACAACCTGTGAGAGAGCATATAGTTTGGATCTAAAATGTCCCCCCAAAAGCCCATGTGTTAAATACCTGATCCCCAGCCTGTGATGTTACTGGGAGGTAGTTTAGGAGGTGGGCCCAGTGGAAAAAAGTTAGGTCCTTGGGGTATGCCCTTGATTGAAGGGGATATTGAGACCCCAGTCCCTTTCTTTCTCTCTCTCTCTCTCTCTCTCTCTCTCTCTCTCTCTCTCTCTCTCTCTCTCCCCCCCCCCCTTCCCTTCCTCCCTCCCTCCTTTTCCTCTTTCTCCTTGCTTCCCATCCACCATGAAGTGAGCAGCTTTGCTCCACTGGTGTGGTGCTCCCCATCATGATACACTGCCTCACCACAAGCCCAAAAGCAACAGAGACAACTGACCAGGGACTGACAGCTCTGATACCATCAGCCAAGATAAACCTTTTTTCTTACTAATTTTATCATTTCAGGTATTTTGTGACAGTGGCAGAAAGCTGGCTAATATAAGTAATATCTTATATCCAGGCTACTTTTGCTAGAGTAATAGTTTCTTCACTGCATTTTTCACTTTCAAATCAGTTCTACTTGCAACATACATGCACAGTGAATAAATGATCAGCTTCTTAGAACAAAGTCAGAGGTGAATTGAGTGGGGGCTGTGGGATGGAGAGAAGGGGGCAACTGTCCTATTTGGGATAATAAGTGAAGAATATGGAAAGAGTTACAGATTCTTCATTTCAAATCCTTGGCCTTATCTGACCCTGAAGGTCCTAAGGCATGTGTAAGCAATTGCAGGCCCTATGTAATTCATAGATAAAATGGCCTTGTAGTCTGTCACTAAAATTCTATTTGCCTCATTTTTATATGGCTTCAATGGGATGTGCTTTCATAAGACACTCTTGGTGTGTGATTGATGGCTCTTCAGACAAGATGCGCTAGTTTAATAGCGGCCTTGGTCAAGTATGAGAGGTGTGCCTGATTTGTCTTCCTCTTAATCATCCTGTGTTCTTGCTGCCTATTCTGGAGCTGCACAGTCTGCTCTTTAGTACTGGTTTGCTTCTGGATAGTACAAGTTACCTGACAGCTGTGGATACCCAAGAGAGGGTGATACTTCCAAGTCAGTGTGTTCACATTTGTTACTCTGAACTGGCTGGTCAGGGATGACCTCAGACTGAATTTATAGAGCCCAAGGTGTTCCTGAAGAAACTAAGTAAAATAGTTTCCTAATAAATTGTTCATTTTATCTTTTAACCCATAATCTAACAAGGATTTTAGGACTGAAGTATTATTTCAGCAAGAATGTGTACATATAGATGCTTCTTTATAACAACTCTGAAAATGTGGATTAAAAGTGTGATTTTAATGCATTCACTGGAAATAATGTTATTTTTCACAAAATAAAAGCATCCGTAATTTTGCTACAAGGAAGGATATTTGCTTTCTCTCACACATTTTATTTAATAATTTTACTTCTTTAAAAGCAAAACAGCACACAATTTGAAAATGAAATTTCCCCAAAGTGTTCGGTTTGCTAATATGTTTTTCATTTTCTTCATTATGCTATAGTGGAATGTTGCCACACTTTGAAATGTGCAGTTTATCTCCCAGGAGGCAGCAGATGGTGTGACTAATCTGTCTTTTGGTACCAGATTTATCATGAGAGATGGTATCTAGAACTACATGAGATGGAGCCCTACCCTCAAAGAGCATTGTTTTTCTTGTCTTAATTTCATTATTACTACCTTTATGTAAATGTTACTATTTCTACATATGAAAAAACTCACAAAAGTGAAAAGTTTTTTTGTGCTTCTGAAAAAGCTGTGTTATTCTTAGTTCATATAAGAAAATGCTTTATCTAGAATCTATTTGTGTTATGTGTTACTGAGTCTTCCATAACTATAACAAAACACCTGAAATAACTAAACTAAAAAGAGAAAAGGCTTCTTCTTGCTCACAGTTTTGGTACTTTCAGTCCGTAGTGAGTTGACCCTGTTGCTTGTGCACATGGGAAAATGTAGTACATTATTGTAGAAGTATGTGGCAAACGAAGCCCATTCACCTCATGGCAGGAGACAAAAGAGGAAGAGACCAAGGTTCTTCAATCCCCTTTGAGGGTTCATATCCAGTGAAAATCCTCTCCCACTAAAGGTTCCACTATCTCCCAATAGCACTATGGGTTAGGCACCAAGCCTTTAATACATGGGCTTCTGGGGGACATTCCAGACACAAACTATAACAACTTATTCAGTTATATTTGTATTTATTTTCTTTCCCAAATACCTCATTGTTGGAAAACCACATGAGCTCTTGGATAGGGTGTGATTTGAGTGGGTGGGGAGGGACTTCTACCCAAGTCTATGACCTGTTCTGCAGCTTTGAAAGTCTGGCAATTTGTTTTCATATAGGAATATTGACCCAGATTAACCAGACTCACAACAAACAGTTGCAAATCCAGAGTTGCATTTTACTAATTTACAGTGGAAAATACAACTTCAAGCAGATCTTGTCATTCTCTCTCTAAAGACGATTTTACTTCATAAGCTAAATTAGGATAAAAATTTGGTTGCTTAGTAGGAATAGATCATGTCTCTGTGGGATATGCCTTCCATAGCCCCAATTCACATCCTGTCCTTGTTCTGAATTATGCCAACAGTGTTTCATCCACTGAATATTTTTAGTCCTCTGCTAACCCCTCTGTTGTCATTCCTTTAAACAGAACAACTCATAAGTGCTTAACTTCCAAATAGAAATTTTTTTTCTAGAGTACAGATTCCAGAAGGATAGTGATTTTTCTATGGTATAGTGATCAGTTAGCAATGTCTGCCACAGACAGGAAACAAGAGTGGTATCTTAGGTAATTTATCTTTTCCCACTCGTATTTAAACCCCACTGTTAGTAAATAAAATAAGTACCCCAATTAGTATTTAAGAACAGTATTCTGTATTCCCTTAATTTTTTTGAGAACATGCTTTTAAAGCAGGAAGAAATGTTCATTTTCTCATTTTTAGCAAACATTTGTCTTGAGGGACTTCCTGAAGTCAGAACTAGTAGACAGCTGAGCAGTGTGTGGCTTAAGCCCAAGGTTTTCCCGTGTGGTCCAACTTATGAACCACAGTAACAGATATACAGATTATAAAGATGGATCATTTTATTTTCCAACTTAATTTGAGATATCACTTTTCACTAGTAGGATTGAGTATTTTATTCTAGATTAGCAAAATAACCATGGGGACTGATGGACCAATGGTACTTAAACAATGGTATATTAGGATAATTTGGGAAGAGTGCAAAACAATACCCAGGCCAAAGCTTCCCACTGACCAATTAAATGGAAATCTCTAGGGTGGGAAGAAAACTATTATTACTCAATAAAAAAAATTCTCCAACAGTTGTGGTGGTGTATACCTATAATCCCAATACTTGGAAGGCTGACACAGAAGGATCACAGGTTCAATGCCAGTCTCAGCAGCTTAGTGGGACAGTAGGCTGAGGTTGTGGCTTGGAGGTAGCAACCCTGGGTTCAATCCCCAGTAATACACACACACACACACACATACACACACACACACACACATTCTCATGTGATCAAATTTGCAGCCAGGTTATATAAATGATTTATATATAAGAAATATGTAGTATATGTATTTATAAAATTATTTAATAAGCAATATACATTTTTATTTTATAAATATACGTATTATTTATATATAAATCATTAATATAACAATTTGAAAATGACCAATGTCCTCTACAGACAGGAAAGGAGAGTGGTAGCTTAGCTAACATATATTTTCTCACCCTGGTTTAAATTCCACATTTAGTAAATGAAATCAAACAAGGATTCTGATTAGTATTTGTTAAAATGATCAACCACTTTGTGAATGCTTAAGTAACCATTGTTGACATTTTCAATTAAGTTCTTGAAGGATTCAATATTTTTAGTAGTCAAAAGTAACCCTTCCAAATCCTCCCAAATTGCAAATTAAGATCAGCAGATTACTACATATTTCTCATTCCATAATTCTTAGTATAGACATCAAAGAGGAAATTGGAAAAATAGCAGTAATTATGATGATAATGAAGAATTATGTTTATATGAAGCATGATGAAATCAAAGAAAATACTTATTTTAATAGTATTGACAAAATGGTAGAAATAATCTTCACTGTTCATTCAGTTTCAGTTTCTGATGAATGGAAGCATGGTGGTAGGAATCTGAATAACCATATCAGAATGCCATGCAGAAACTCTTCCGAATCAAGCTATTCTTCTGAGTACAGTGATGCAAAAGATTTGTTACTATCAGGGGTCAGAAAATTAAAATTGCTAAAATGGAAACTTTGGGTTTATTGATAGCGATGGGCCTCTTAGTAAGTACTAAGTTTCTTTTCTCATTGAAATCAAGAATGAGATCACAGACAGCAAGTGCAGCACTCAGAAAAGGAGTTTGGTGAAGCATAACAACTGAAGTTCAAGCAAGCAAATCAAGAGGCCCTCAGTCAAAGGGGGGGGGGCATCTTGTGTGAGAGTACCATAGCTGACTCTGGTCTATGGGTATTCATCTATCTGCTAGTCAATCAGGTATTCATCTATCTGCTAGTCAATATCCATGCTCCTCTTGGTAATCAGCAAGTAGTGTGTGCCTTTGGTTCTCACAATTAGGATGTTGTAATCATGATCCTGCAGTTTATATCCTTGTGACCATGGACCACATCCTGATTTTGTTATTTCGCCGTTGTGTTTAGGATCTACCATTGTGTTTAGGTTTTGCCACTGTGTTCAGGTTTTGCCATTTGTTTAGGTTCCTGATTTTGTCTCTATTCCATGTCTACCTTTGGCTAACTTTGCTGTTTTTGTCTTTTACTTCACTTTCTCATAGATGGCCTCAGAATAAATTCCCTGTGAACCTTACCCTCTCTGCCTACATTTTACTAAGTCCTCAATATTCTGATCTCCATTTAAATATGGCTACACTTTGTACTTAATAGGTAACTAGTGTAAGGGAAGGCTGGTCCAAAATTCTGAATAAAGAACATAGATATTTACCTTTAAAATGAATTTCAGTATGTATTAACGTATTATAGATGTTTTGGAAATTCATAGTGCTTCAAAAATGAAGCTACAATATAGAACCTGAAGGGGAAGATATTCTAATCTTCAATGTTTCCTTGATTTCCCACCACTTTGCCATACACTCAGCTGCATCTTAGCTTTAGACCTCTGACTACCCTTGTTTTCAGCCTCTCTCTCTCTCTCTCTCTGTCCCCTCTCACCTCCTTTTCTAGTTCACACTCCAAGGGGATGGGGAGGGAATTTTCTATGTGTTTGTTTTAACTTTTAGTCTCCAGAACAAGATTAGGAAAAGGTGGTTGTATTGTTGCCTTGTGCTCCACAGAAAGTTCCAAGAGAACCAGCCACACTTCCAGTGGTCCAATCCAAGGTGAGCCATTTGAAACAAAGCCTAAAATTTCCCCAATTGAATTAATAATTTCTAGATAATTAAAGCTATGTGACTATGTAGAGCATTCCAAGTTCTTCTGAAAATAGATATTGTGTATAGCAAAAGAGCTGGCATTGTCTAAGTCCTATAGCACAGAGAATTCAAAATTATTACTCTAAAAGGTGACACTATGAAATATGTCATTGAGGAAACCTTTTTTTTTTTTTCATGTTTCTCTTTGGATTGGCAGGTTATGACAAAACTACATCCATGTTACTTGAATACATCTTTTGTCTAGTTTTACATGCTTTTTGACTTGTCTAGAAAATGACATATTGAGGATTTCATTAGCTTTAACCAGGTGTGATTTTTTCACGGAAGACACCTCCGGCAGGACTGCAGTTTAAGGCGAATAAACCAGTGAAGCTCAGAAAGGCCACAGCCCTTCTTCAGATGGTAGCAATGAGCTGAAAGACTCATTAATCAACCAGAGTCACAGGTGTGATGTCTTGCCTACAAACTGCCAGCGGACTGTGAAAGTCACATCCGACAGGCTAAATTGTCAAACTCGACCCATCCATAAATATTTTAACACAGTATAATTTCAACTCTTTTTGTCTTTAAGATATGATTTTGAAATGGTCAATTTTCCCCAAATTCTTCGGTGAAGTGTTGTTTATTTTACAAATTTATTGAAAAAATCAGATTTGACATTATTTTCTTCCATAAAAATTTGTATTAGTGTCTTTATATATGCCATTATTTTTTCTATATTTACTTATCCTCCTTTGATTTAAAAATTGGTTCCCCTATACTGTATAAAAAGGTTAGAGAATGGGATTTGCTCATATTAAAGCCCAATCTGTTGAGAAAATATGCTTTTGACATAGCATTAGTTTGAGTTTACCACTCAGAAGTGTTCCACTAATAGGAAAATATCTATAGATATGTTTAATAAGAAGGACCACATTGTAAACTACATGGGGGGGGTAACTGGGGATTGAATTCCAAGGCATTCTACCTCCAAGCTATACACTCCCAGCCCATTTTATTTTCTATTTTGAAACATAGTCTCACTCAATTACTGAGTTTTTGCTTGCTATTTTGTTGAGTCTGTCCTTGAACCTAAGATCCTCCTGTTTCAACCTTCCAAGTACCAGGATTACATGTATGTAACACCATACCCAGTCTTGTAAACTACTTTGTTTTAGTGAAAAAGAAATTTTATAATGTAACTGCATGGCTTTTGGTGTTTTTCTTTCTTTTGAACTCTTCAAGATATCAGATTTTTTTTTCTATTTTACTTTAGTTTACAAAAAATTAGTATATCGCTAAAGAAGTCAAATTAAATCTTCAGTTTGACAAGTGGTTTTGTTTGGAGTCTCATAACAAAATTACAGTCAGTAAACTTTCAAATGAATATGTAGTTTATGTTTCAGGAAAGTTCTCAATGAAATTCAGTAAAATATATGTGATAGCCTTAAACAAATCTGACATTTCCAGATCTACTACTGTAACTCCTGCAGTAACTTTGATTTTTGCACAAATGGATGCTAATATATCACATTGAATATATATATATATATATATATATATATATATATATATAGAGAGAGAGAGAGAGAGAGAGAGAGAGAGAGAGATGTGTGTATATGTGTGTGTGTGTGTGTGCGACGTGAATGTGTGTGTGTGTATTATATGTATTATAGTTTCATTTTGTTAGTTTTAAACATTGAATAGCAATTGGTTCTCATCAAGCACAGGAAATAGAATTACACATGATACAATCATGAAATGTGTAAGTTTGCTAGAACCTGTTCCCTCAAAGCTTCTTCCATTAGAATTGTAGAATCTCAGGCCCCACCCAAGACCCACCCAGTGAAAATCTGCATTCCCACAGCACACTCAAGTGATCATTATGCAGATTAAAGTTTGAATAACATTGGGTGAAAGTGAATTGGAGCATGCTTTTACTAGCTTTTACCTGCCATTTAAATTTCATCCCAGCAAATACCTTTGGTGAGTTCACTTAAAAAACATATCCAAGCACTAATTGTCTAGATGTTTCAAGCAATATCAGATACAATGAACATCAACTTGACAGTGGCATTAAAGAGCTTCAGTAAGATAGTCTGAGTTGAGGTTTGATCTCCTAGCCAAGTGAAGATTAAATATACAAAAGCCAATAATATTATACCCAAACATATGTTTATTAAGTCTTGATATATGACACTAGAATAGGAAAAGGCAAAGTATTGAAAAGCTAAGGTACATTCTTGTTCATAAAAAAATTACAAAACATTTTCATACACTTTAATGTCATTTGATTATGAAGTTCTAGAGTTCCTCCCTGGCCTCACTTGATTTGTGTGTGTGTGTGTGTGTATGTGTGTGTGTGTGTGTGTGTGTGTGTGTGTGTATGTGTATGTGTGGTATTGGGGATTGAACCCAGGGGCCTTTTACCTCTGAGCTACACCCTCAGCCCCATTTTATTTCTTATTTGGAAACAGAGTCTCACCAAGCTGCTGAGGGCCTCAGTAAGTTGTTGAGGCTGGCCATGAACCTACAATCCTCCTGTCTCAGCCTCCCAAGTTCTGAGATTACAAGTGTGTGCCACCACTCTCCACTCTTTTTAATGTTTAATATTGAGGAAAACAGGAACATTCTTCAGAATAGCAAGACTTTACAATATCCATTTTGAATTTCATTATTTGAATTAAATATTTTATTCTTAGTTCTGATTACAAAATAAACTGAATGAAGTACTTCATTTTTAACTTCTTTTTTAGTTGTTTCTCTGTCTATTGGGGAAAAAAGTGAATAAATACTTAAACTAAATAGACTATGGAACATCAAAAAATAGATAGAAATTATAATTTATACACTTAAGGGAGTAGTCACAATCTAACTCACATTCCTTGTCTATTTCCATATTGCCAAAATCCTGTTAAGAGTATTTACAGTAAATTCAGCTAGGTGTGGTGGCATATATCTGTCATCCCAAGATTTAGGAGGCTGAGACAGGAAGATCACAAGTTAGTAGATACCCTCAGGAACTTTGTGAGGCTCTCTGTAACTTAATGAGATCCTGTTTCAAAAACAAATATAAAATAGGGTTGGAGGTGTAGCTCAGATGTAGAATGTCCCTGGGTTCAATCCCCATTAACCAACACACACACACACACACACACACACATACACACACACACACACACACACACACACACACACACCAAAAAAAAGGTACATATAATAAATTTCATAGATATTCTCATTATGACTCTATGTTTACATTGATATTAGAGAATTACCTTAAGAGGAATTTGTGACCCATTTCATGATAACTAAATAAAATTGGACAAACTGATATTTCTGTATATTCTCCTGGGAATTCTTGGTAGGAAGATATCAAGCTGATTCACTATAGATGCACATTTGCCTAGAGGAAGCCTTCAATAAATTGTGTTGATTTGAAAATAGAAGAATCAATAATAACATAGGCATGTAACAGAAAAAGAATAAAAAGAATGATAATTATGCGCTGAAAATTTGCTTAACTACTAAAAATTCTATCTCATCTGCAATCCTTATTTAACTGAACAAGTTTGCTGGAGAAAAGTAAATAATTCTATGTAAAATGTTAGAAAGTAACTAATAATATAATGGTAAAGGTTAAATTTCAATGAAAAGACCTGTGTTTAAAATTTTTATTTACATACAATATCCTATGCTCATATTAGTATCAAAATATTTGTTTCAAGAATCCTGTAAATGGCCCCCCACCACCACTTTGATGTCCATGTACATTACAGTATAACTTTTAGCAACTATTCTCTTGTTGGCAAATACCAGAAGACAGCTGTCACATTATAGTCACATTTTCAGGTAAAATAGTGAAATGACCTTTATTTTAATGGAAATATGCTTTAAAAAGATGTCATTGGATCACAGAAAAGTAAGTCTTAAAGTAAGTCTCATGGTAGTTTAATTTATTGGTCTATATTGTTAGTGGCTAATAATTTTACTGTTATGCTTTAACTTAGTAATTATATACTAAACCCCAAAAATAATATGAAATGTTGCCTTTAATTATCATAATAAAAACTCTGAGGATTACATTTAAATACATCTAATTCCTTACCAATGAAGTGTTAATAAAATTAACAATAAAAGAGATATAATGATTTCTACTGGAATAATTACATGGGTAATTTAAGAGTAGATTTGGTTGTAACTAGAAGCATTTGTATGATATACACTTAATCCTCTGTAAATGGTATGTAAAAAAATTAAAGACTGTTTCATTGTCTTTTGGATACAAAGGGAATCTTTGAAATGTTAAGTGGAAACAATTTTTAAAAGGTCACATTTGTCTTTCACTTTTCTAATAAACAACTCTTTGAAATTATTTGACAATTTGATTTTTATGATTTTATTGTCTTTTTGCATTTTTAAAAATATACTATTTGATGTAACTTTAGACCCTTACAGCAAAGTCATAAATCGAGTCTGCTCATTGTTTTGATCAATTAAGATGAGAGAATGAATTACAACTACAATTTGGGTTGTTCTTAATCTGAAATGAGGGGAATCTTGTAAATATTTCTATCAGCAGAGTATAATATATCTGTCACTATCATATATATTTTTTGATCACTCAAATTCCCCATTATCCAGATACTCACCTATTTTCAGTTCTACTCTTCCACTAATGACCATACTCTTCCTTTAGCTAATACCTACAGACTCAGCCCTCCATCCTATTCAGAACCTTCATAGCTGTGGCAAATGATCACTACTGAGGTTCAGTCACTGAGATGAGATGGGTGTGGTCATGATGACGATAATGACGATGATGGATGATGAGTGAGGAGACAGTGGTTATGATGCCACTGAACTAGCCAGTTTGCAGAAACTTTGACTAGATGTGCTGTCCTAAGGTAAAGCAGAAGTGTGCTGGTTTCTACCTCTGTGCTACACTTCCAGTCCCCCCACTTTTAAAATTTTTTTTTTAAGTTTTGAAACAGGGTCTTGCTAAATGCTAAAGTTTTCACTAAGTTGCTGAGATTGACCTCAAACCTGTGATCTTCCCTTCTCAGCTTCCCATGAACTGGGACCTCAGATGTGCACCACTGTACCCGGCTGAAAATTCTTAAAAAAATGTGGAGCTTCTTCACATATTTTAAAGTTCTGCATAGTATATACGTAGGAACATTTTTTTTCCAGATTCTTCTTTAAATTTGACACTTATGTTTAATGATGAAAATTGTATTTTCTATTTTATTATAAGCAGGTATGATTATTTTGTCTTTGAAACCTTTACTTTTTCAAACCAAGTCTCCCTAATAGGCTTCCCCCTCACTATCACAAAGAAAAATTTTGGCAAGAAAGAACATTCCACTAAAATTATCAGGGGGTTTATGCTTGAAAAGAATGGAAAGTATGTAGCTTAATTAATGCATCTCAAGCTTCTTCCAGTACTGGATTATACAGTACATTGGTGAATAATTGCCCAATTTTAATTGTGCAAACTAAAAATGTTTGTTACATTTTTCTTTTTCCCCACTATAATTTGACTCCATTAAGGGCTTAACTGATGTTTATACTTGATACCCCAAGTCAGGCAGGTATAACTCCATGTGTCTTTTAGAGTAGCCAGAGGTCAATAACATGTGTAAATATCATGAACATTTTCACATAATGTCAGAGTAATTAATATATTATATTTCATTGCAACAGTCCTGCATTAGTCCTAATAACTTAATCATTCAGACTGTTTTATTGCCCTGAACTTCAGGTGACATGAAAGAAGTATACTCAGGTGCCCTGAACTGTGAAAAATATAAACTATGGATGAATGTTTATGTGAACATTTTTATAGATGGACTAAAATTTGTCTCTAATTATTTTGTATAAATAACAGCTAGAATAACCATTGAAGTATAGGCTAAGAATATATCAAATGCTAGTATCACATGTTCATGCTACCAAACATTTTATTTTTGATATTACAGAAAATCTGGATAATATATTTCAGCACCCATGGGCAAACTCCTAGGCAATCTTAAAAATGCATTATTTACCTGGGCGTGGTGGCTCACGCTTGTAATCCCAGCATTCGAGAGGCTGAGACTGGAGGATCTGGGTTCGCGGACAGCCTCAGCTACCTATTGAGGCTCTCTGCAACTTAGTAAGAACATGTTTCAAAATAAAGAATGAAAAATATGGCTGGGGGTATAGCTCGGAGGTAGTACGCCCCTGAGTTCAATCCCTAGTACCGCAAAAAAAAAAAAAAAAAAAAGCATTATTTAAAGAGAAATCTTTTCTTTAAGAAATAACTGAAGTAACGTTGGTGCTTTCAGAGTTTACTGATAAAAACAAGGACTTCTTTGAGAAATTGCTTTTCAAATTTTGTAAGATTGGTTTAATAATTCTAAGGAAATCATTGATCTACTATTTAAAGAATAGGACAAGTTTTGTTCTGCTAACAAATTACACTACCATGCTAAATAAAATTCAGTATACTTCCTTAATTTTCAAAGGTTTATCTTTGCACACACAAAAAAGTTTTGGGTCAAACCTATTGAGCTGGCATATAATGTTAACTCTGTATGAAAAATTCAATTGTGAGCAGTTTGGAGTTGGGGACTGTGCCTCTCTCACACTTCTCTTCCAAGTCCCTGGTGAGACATGAGGCTTGGAGGTGATGGAAAAGAAATTTTTGTTGAATAAATGCATGAGAGGAAGCATTTGGAATAAAAATGCACGATGCTACAGGAAGTAAGACATAAGACATTCAATATGATTCGCCTTTGAGTCTTAAAAATAACCACAAGCCCAAGTCAATGAGAAAGAACTGCTTTATCTTCTTGAATTTAATTTTGACAAATAATAATTGTATATAATTTGAGTACAATGTGATTTTTTAATCTGTATAGACATTATAGAAAAATTCAATCAGCCAATTAACATAATCATCATTTTACCAACTTATCATTTTGTGTGTGATGAGAATATTAAAATCTATAAAAATGTATTTAACAATTTTGAAATATATAATACATTATTATTAACTATAGGCAACATAGATCACTAAAACATATTCCCTAGTCTAACTGAAACTTTGTACCTTTTGAGAAACCTCTTCCTTTTCCCCATTCCTCTCTCTCTCCTACTTTCCCCAGCCTCTGGTAACCACCATTCTACTCTCAACTTCTAGGAGATCAACATTTTTGGATTCCACATTTGAGTGAGATCATGTGGTACTTGTCTGTTGTTACAAAATAACAGAATTTCCTTTTTTTAAAATACTGTCGTGTGTGTGTGTGTGTGTGTGTGTGTGTGTGTGTGTGTACACCACATTTTCCTTATCCATTCATCCATTAATGGACAGCTATTATGAATAATGCTGAAATTAATGTGGTTGTGAGGATAATCTCTTTGATGTACCAATTCAATTTCTTCTTTAGATATATACACCCAAAGCGAGATTTCTGGCATGCTAGTTCTATTTTTAGTTTTCTGAGGGACCTCCATACTAGTTCCATACTGGGTATACTAATTTACATTTCCACCAACAGTGTAGAGGAATTCCCTCTTCTCTACAATCTCACCAACACATGTTATCATTTGTCTTTTTGATAATAGCCATTCTCTCATGCTTGTAACCATAATTTTCATGTATTTATTTTTTGTTAAAACATTAAAAATGATTTTATAAAAATTGAACTTTTTTTACACCATCCTGGAAAATAAATTCTTTATAGACTTAGATATACAGGATTTCCTTCTAAATTCAGTAGCTTGCTGTCATCTTCTGGGGAAAGCGTGAGAATTCTATTTTCTAGAGGGCAACCTACTAATCACTAAAAATGACTGAGCATCTTAACTGTGCCTCTTATAACTAAAACACCTTAATTCCTACAAATATTTTCCCCTAGATGAGTTTTAGTATTATGAGCTGTCAAAAACTGGAGGTAGATTCTTATATCTTTGCTGTTTGGAATTTAATAAGATTTTTGGGACTAACTGAAAGCTACTTTCTTATATTTCCAAGCCATACATTTAATAAGATGATAATAACCCCAAATTAACAAGGGTTTCAAACAACTCAATGGCAAGAAAACAAATAACTCTATTTAAAAATCGGCAAATGAACTGAACAGACGGTTCTCAAAAGAGACAAAAATGGCCAACTGATATGATAAAAATGCTCAATGTCTTTTATCTAATCATCAGGAAAATACAACTCAAAACTACAGTAAGACTCATCTCCAAGTTTAATCAACTATAGGACTAACTTGGTAAGTTCTCTAAGAATCTCAGATAATAAGTATAAACAACAGAGAAAGTATAGAATACACAAATGGAAAATTAACCTGTTGAGTGG
>PVLC010015165.1:0-37828 GCA_004027655.1 Graphiurus murinus
GGTAGAATACCCCTGAGTTCAATCCCCAGTACCGCAAAAAAAAAAAAAAAATAAAAAAATAAAAATTCATAGTCAGCCGGGCATGGTGGTGCACGCTTGTAATCCCAGCATTCGGGAGGCTGAGACTGGAGGATCTGGGTTCGAGGCCAGCCTCAGCTACCTAGTGAGGCACTCCGCAACTTAGTGAGACTCGGTTTCAAAATAAAGAATAAAAAATAGGGCTGGGGATGTAGCTCGGAGGTAAAATGCCCCTGAGTTCAATCTCCAGTATTGCAAAAAAAAAAAAAAAATCATAGTCTACTATTCTGGAAGTCCCCGAAGTCCCAGGCAAAGTGACCAGTCCTAGGACCACTGGTCATTCTTCACTTATTGCCAGTTTAACCATGTATTCACTTCTTAATTGCTTTATGTCTGTTTCTCCCTATAACAGCCTGTGTTTTAGAAGGTTGTTGGAAAGTTTAGTTTAGAAAAGGGAGCCAGGTGTGGTGGTGCACGCTTGTAATCCCAGTACTTGGGAGGCTGAGACCGGAAGATCTGGGTTCGCGGCCAGCCTTAGCTACCTAGTGAGGCACTCTGCAACTTAGTGAGACCCTGTTTCAAAATAAAGAATAAAAAATAGGTCTGGGGGTGTGGCTCAGAGGTAGAATGCACCTGGGTTCAATCCCCAGTACCGAAAAAAAAAAAAAAAAGAAAGAAAGAAAAGGGCCTGATGGCAAGGTGTGGTGGTGCACACCTGTAATTCTAGTACTTGGGAGGTTAAGACCGGAGGATCGCAGGTTCATGACCAGCCTCAGCAAGGCCTTCTGCAACTTTGTGAGACCCTGTTACCAAAAAAAAAAAAAAAAAAAAAAAAAAAAAAAAAAAAAAAAAAAAAAAAAAATAGGGCTGGGGGTGTAGCTCAGAGGCAGAATGCCTCTGGGTTCAATCCCCAATAACACACACACACACACACACACACACACACACACACACACACACCTCTCACACAAAGGGTCTGACGTGTAGTGAAATATCACTATTTGCTATTTTTACTGACTCCCCATGGTTCTTTTCTGCTATATTAAGAGGTTTATAATCAAATGACCAGATTTGGTAAAACTGTGTCTAAACAAGGCTACTAAGTCTTCTCGGGGTCTTTGTTAAATAAATAATATTCACTGATACAGCACATCAACCTTGTGATGCCTGTCTTTCTGTCTTTAGTATTTTGGGTGGATTGCAAGTACTCAGCTTTTAACCAGCTAGATAATATTGCTGGGTAGCTCAGTTCTAGGAAGGCTGGGAAAGAGGGGAGATTTCAAAATAACATGGACACAGTAGATATCATTGGTTACCTCCCAACACCTTTTCCTCCCCTTCTTCTTTGCTGGCCGACCCCCACTTTATTATTCGCGTCACACTTGCTGTGGTGTGGGTGAGCGACTCCCAGTGGCCATGTGTGGCAGTGCTGGGAGGCGGTGGCACCTATGAGAGGCGGGACCTAGTGGGAGGTCTTTAGGTCATTGGGGGTGAACCCCTGAAGGGGACTGTGGGATCCCAGTCTCTCTGCTTGGATTAAAGGGCAGAGACAGGACAACATGATAGAAGGCTACAGGACTTCTTGGACTCTACAGGACAATTCAATTAAGCCAGCTGGCTGCAGACATGCTGTTATTGTTTGGTATGGAATGTCACCCAGAAAAGTTCATGTGTTCAGAGCTTGTTCCCCAGCGCCCCAAGGTTCAGAGATTGGCGTGGCTAGGGGAGGTCACTGGGGCCATGGCTTTGGAGACTACATAAGTCTCTTGCCCTCTCCTCTTGTGCTTCCTCTGCTTCCTGGCCACCCTGAGGTGAGAGCGGCTTTTCTTCTCACGTCACACCCTAAAGACCTGTCACCAAGCCACTGCCGACTTGGCGCTGGTCAACCACAGACAGAAACCTTTGAAGCCTCTAAAAGCGTGAGCCAACACGCCTTTCTTCCTCTTAGTCGTGCTTGTCAGGTAGTTTGGTCAAGGTGATGAGAAAAGCTGACTAGAACACATCTTTCAAGAAAAGAGAAAAAGTCCCCAAAGGCAATTTAGACATCCGAAGAGCAATGAATGCCACCCTGGCTCCAAGAGGCAAGCACAGGGACAGGCTGACTCACCTCACTTTCAGAGCACGCGCTACCCCTCTGGTTTCAGTGGGCCAGGATGCTACTATCCAACACCTCAAGGACAGAATGACTGTCTAGGGCTATGAGGACAGGGCTGCCACCTCAGGCTAAAGGGGCAACACTGCCACCCCAGTGGGCCCAGAAGGCGAGGCTGATATCCCAGTCGACCCTGAGGAGGGACATGGAGCCCACGAGGGTTAGTCTCAAGTCCTAACAATTTAACTGAGTTTGTTCTGCTAGATTTTGAATTTTTTTTAGGAATCTGCCTTCTGATTTCTCATTTTTGGAATGAAAAATGCTTATCCTATGCCTGTTCCACTTTTGCATCTTGCAAGCAAAAAACGTCTCCAATTTCACAGGTTTGAAGCTGGGGAAGAACTTTGCCCCAGCATGAACTGTACCTCAAGTCTTACCCACACTTGAATTGGGTGATATTGGATTTGGGACTTCAAGTTAAGGGTGGAATGGGGTAAGACTTTGGGGCTGTTGGGATGGGTGAATGTATTCTGCATATCAGAAAGACACAAATTTTGAGGGTCCAGAGGGCAGAGTAGTATAGGTTGAATTGTGTCTCCCTTAAAATTTATAAGTTGGAGCCTGAATACCCAGTATCTCAGAATGTGGCTGAATTCTTTAAAAGAAGTAACATGACTAGGTTTAAACGAGGCCACCGTGGTGGTCCCAATGCAATGTGACTGAGGTCCTTATGAGAAGAGAAACTGTTGACACACAAGGAGCTAGTGTGCAAGGATGCCACACAGAGACACAACCGTGTGTGGACACAGTGAGAGATGGTCATCTACCGGCCAAGGTAAGGAGAAATGAAACCCGCCATCGTGTTAATCTTGGACTTTCAGCCTCCAGAACCGTGAGAAGATAGATTTGGATTGTTTAAGCCACATGGCGTGTAATACTTTGTTATGGCAAATCTAACAAACTAACACAGGTAGAGGAGGCTCCTAACCCAATCTGCCTGGTGTCCTTATAAACAGGCAGATGTGAAGACAGAGACACACTCAGGAGGTGGCCAGGTGAAGACTGGAGCTGAGCCACACAAGACTGTGGGCAGCAGCCAGGAGCCAGGAGTTGGGCCTCTGCCCCAGAGCTGAGTGCTAGTAAGCCCCTGTTATTTAGGCCACTGAGTGTGTGGTACTGGGTCCAGGAAAAGGATGCTTTGGGCTTTCTGCTATTTTATTCTAGCTGTCTCCTAAGTGATGCAGTAGAAATCACCCACACTCTATGGCACTACTTGCGATAATAAGCTCTGAAATGAGTCAGAATGGCACGATCTTGAGAAATATAACAAAAGGAATAGGGTTAAGCAGAATAAAAAGATGGCTAAAAAAAAATAACTCAATCTAAGAGAAACATAGACAGGTAATCTATGAGGAGAAACAATGAAGAAAAAGGGAGAGTCATTTGGATTTGTCAGCTGCCTGGGAATTTGAAACACAAGAATTAGGAAGATTAAACATCCATTTTATGGTGGGGGGATGAAAAAGGGGCATTATAGGTGAAAAGTGCTATCTAAGAAATTCACATAAAGTCAGAAATAAGAATAATTGAATTAACAGAACTATGCCTCTGATTTTCACAAAGCTGTGGAGTCTTCAGGAAAATATAAAGCTGTTAACACAGAATTAAGTTGAAATAAAGGGGAAAAAAAGGAGGTTGCAGAACTGTAAGCCATTTCACTAACCTATTCCAATAGTTGAGATTCTTCTCTCCCTGGGAGAGATGTTATCTGCTAAGCATGTGAACACAACAATTTATCCATCTGGCAAGAAAGAGACTGCTTTAAAAAAGGGGGGGTTCAGCTCAGCAAACTGTTGTTAGTTTGCTACTGTTCTGCACACCTACCTGTAGAGGTACATCTGGATCCATGGTGAACTGGGGGATTCTGTCAGCCCAAGGTAAGAATTTCTTAGTCTTGTGGTCCAGATAATAATCAAAGATTGTTCCCTGCGACGGAAACTTCACTGCTTTCATTTCTTTATGCCACCACCGACTGAAGTCAGCTTGGTAGTCGGAGAGCTGAGAGGACCAAGAAAAACCCTCATTGCACCCTGAAAGGTAGTGTTAAAACCAGCAAAGCCCCTCCACATCCTGCTCTGCAAAGGGCTTGCAGTACACAGAGCCATAATCACAAATAAAACTCCTGGCATGGAACAGAGGAACTCACCAAGATGAATAAATACCTAGACACAAGTTATAATACTGCTGCTACCACAGAGGTAGAAAGGTGTAATTGCCATGCGAGGCACAAATGCAGTGGAATTGTTATGAACCTAAAAAGCAAGGTAAAGTTAGGCCAACCTCGGCTGTTCATGCTAACAATGAGTTGTCATGCAAATTACTATGCCAGCTACCACAAGACAGTGGTTACAAAACACTGGTATTGATTTCTACAGAGGTTCACACCAATTGATAGTAAAATGAGGAAAATTAAAACAGAGTACTTAAAACATGTAACATTATTCGATTTAAATTCTGCCTTGGCTCTGAGTTTATGAACTGTTTGGTTCTTTTGTTGTTAAAATCTCTTTTCTTTTATAAAAGCACGGTGACACTAAATAGTAATTTTTTATAAATGCCTTTACTTAAAAAGTAAAGGGCTGGTAACCCAGTATCACGGCCACAAATTGTTATGGAAACTTTGTTGATCTTTGAAATTCTAAACTGTGAACCCCTGCAGGAGGGAGGGAGGACTGGAGAAAGGTGTGGGCTTGCTTTCCAGTGGGAAGCAGCTGAGAGGTCTGGTTGAAAACCAGAACAACTCCTGTCCTCCAGGCACCCAGCAGGCTCTCTTGGCTAGAGCTACTTGTTTTTATATAATGGTAGGTACAACAGCCGTTTATTGCTAGATTAGGGCTTAGAAAATGGAGAGAAATGGCAACTGTGTACCAATAACAATCAAACCTTTCTAAATCCATAGGATGACTGGCCAGTGACACCTATATACATAGGATGGCCTGGCCCAGTGACACCTGTATACATAAGATGACTGGTCAGTGACACCTATATACATTGGATGGCCTGGCCCAGTGACACCTGTATACATAAGATGACTGGCCAGTGACACCTAGAGACAGTAGCATGGCCTGGCCTGCTGATTTTGGGTAAAATCTACAAACACTGTATGTGTCCATGGACTTTAGCGATTTTATCCTTATCTAGGACTTCAATGTTTTTCCCCCCCTGAATTCTTTTTTTTAATCACAATAAAATATTGTTTATTTTATGTGCTTTTATTGGTGCATTATCGTCTCACATCATAATGTAAATCATGTTGACATTGACATACATGCACACAGCATTTGGGGCCCCCGTCCCGCCTCCCCGTCTCCCCACTTCCCATACAGAGGACTGAGACTGATATTGAGATTTTCACATATGTACACAGAGTCGATGTTAGTATTTCCAATAGTGAACCTCAGTCTTCCTCCCCCTGCCCTTCCCTTAGATCACTTCCCTGGCTCCACTGAGGTTTCTCTTCCATTATCTGGAGTCCCTCTGGTTACTCCCTAGCTTGCGCATATTAAAGAAAACATATGTCCCTGCACTTTCTGTGACTGGCTTATCTCACTTAACATAATGTTCTCCAGGTCCTTTCATTTTCTTGCAAATGACATTATTTTATTCTTCTTTATTGCTGAGTAGAATTCCACTGTGTGTATTTCCCATAGTTTTGTGATCCATTCATCTGTTGATGGACACCTAGGTTGGTTCCATAATTTGGCTATTGTGAATTGTGCCGCTATGAACATGAGTATGCATATATTACTGTAGTTCTTTGGTTTCAACCTCTTTGGAAAGATACCCAAGTGTGTTATAGCTGGATTATATGGTGGATCCATTCCCAGCTTTCTAAGGAATCTCCACACTGATCTCCATAGTGGCTGAACAAGTTTACAATCCCACCAACAATGTAGTAGAGTTACTATTTCCCCATATTCTGGTCAACATTTATTCCTCCCTGAATTCTTAAACCTGCTCATGCTCTGATGTCCCTATGTTGTTGGGTGACAGCCTGCTTTGAGTACTGGGCTGGTCATGAGACAGGGAAGGCAACTGCAGATGGAGAATGTGACCCACCTTGGCAGAAAGAGCTTCACTACTGAATTTCCAAGCCAGCTGAGCTCACTCTGTCACCCACCGCCACTCGGCGTTAGCATTATTTTTAGATTGGTAGCACAGGGTATTTTATCACCCTAAAGTCATGTGGTCTTAATCCAAATCCCTCTGATTGATCTTAAATAATTCATAGTCTATTCCTTACCTGGTGCCATTCCCTGTAGGTAGAATACATATGATTTCTACTTTTATATCAAAATTTGCCTCATCTCACAACTCCATCAGCAAAATAATTTTGGTGACAAATATTTGACTCATCAATTCATTCAACTATAATGCTTTTGTTCTACAGTAGGGAAGAAAACAGCATCTCCCCCCTAGCAGAGCTGATGGGGAAGACTTGGCCATGCATGGTGGAAACAGAGGCAAAGCCAGTGTGTGGAGAAGCAAGCGGGCACCTTAAATGAAGCCAGCCACGGTGAGGGCAACAGGGGCGGCCTGCTTTCCCTGGGTGTCCAGGGAAGCCACCTATGTGTGTGCAGGCATGCGTGCGTGCGTACGTGCGTGCGTGTGTTACTTGGGATTGAACCCAGGGGTGTTCTCCCTCTGAGCAACACCTCAAGCCCTTTTTATTTTTTACTTTGAAACAGAGTCTAAGTTCCTGAGACTGGCCTCAAACCTGTTATTATCCTATCTCAGCCTCCCAAGCACTGGGGTTATAGGCATGTGGCAAGAGACCTGGCTATGAAACAGTCTTTGAGAATAGGCCAAGACTAGGGAGTAAACCATTCCAGAAAAAGCCCACATGTGCAAAAATACTGTGGTTGAAAGAATTTGGTGTGTTCCAGAAACTAGCCGGAGCCCCTGGGGTTGGGATTGGGGTGGGGGCAGGGAGTAAAGCAGAAGAAGGGACGGTGAGGCAGAGCCAGATCCAAGGGCTTTCTGAATAGCATTAAGATGCTTGAGTTTATCTTGAAGGTAACAGGAATCCAGTAAAGTGTTTTCAACTCTGGAGGAGTATGCCATGTGATTCAATGACATTTTAACGACTCTGGCTGCCTGCTGAGTGGAAATGAATCATGGGGCAAGTGTAGAGGCAGACAGTCCGCTGTGCGGTGGGAAGAAGACTTTACAGCAGGAGGGGAGATCTCAGATGTCCACACCTTACACGCCCTGGGAAAGGACACCTCTTGCAAAGGGCATGGATAGAACAACCATGGGGTTGGATGGATGCTCTACCTGGCCGCTAGGAAAAGGAAACCCACAGGTCATAAACCATGCCTCTGAGAGAACCAAGTGGAGCCACCCAATACTTGACTGTTACTTGAAGCAGCACTGGCTGCCCTTCCTCAGGAAGCACGTGGAGGCTACAGAAGGGGAAATCTGGCTTCTGACAAGGCTTGACATATGACCTAAGAGGCCAAGTAAAAGCCAGATGTATTTGTAGATGTGAGTTATGGTAGCCTAGTGATGAGAAGTGGAACTGACCCACAGGTGCCATCACCTACAGTGAGCAAGTGACAGAAAGATGGGTCACTCCTGGCTGTGAGGCTTTCTGATGCTCCTGGGAAGATTGGGGATGACTCAGGGTTAGCCATGGAAGCCTCCGTGATCATGGGAGGTCCCAAGGTACCATAGAAGATGGGGCCTTTGGAGTGAGAGACAAACTTGGGTGGGAATTTTGTCACTGCCATTTCCCATTGGTCAGACACTGGGCAGGGTCCTTAGTCCCTCTCAGCTGGACTGTATTTGCACAATGAAGAATCCTTATAAAGATTACAAGAGAAAAATCTACACATAGAGGTGGACAGTGGAGATGATGTACTTTGGTAAGTCTAAGCCGTTGCTTGTGTGTATGGGTTGTGTGTACATTTGTGTAAAATTTTATTTCAAGTGCTTCCCACAGGAAATTAGAAGCCACAGAAGGACTCTGCAAAAAAAAAAAAAAAAAAAAAAAATGCTATGTGAGTGTGACAGATTCTCTTCAAGCAGAAGGAAAGACCAACGAAAAGAAATCAGCCTGGGGAGCTGGGTGTGGTGGTGCACACTTGTAATCCCAGCATTTGGGAGGCTGAGACTGGAGGATCCAGGTTCGCAGCCAGCCTCGGCTGCTTAGTGAGGCCCTCTGCAACTTAGTGAGACCCTGTTTCAAAATAAATACTAAAAAAATAGCACTGGAGCTGTAGCTTGGAGGTAGAATGCCCCTGGGTTCCATTTCCAGTACCACAAAAAAAAAAAAAAAAAAAAAAAGAAAGAAAGAAAGAAAGAAAAGAAATTGCCTGGGAGTGACTATGGTTGGCAGGTGACTGCCGTGGGAACGGTGTGCAGACTGGTGGGAGTTGGGAGCCCCCGGGGGTGGGGAAACTATGTGAAGGGAACACTGCTGTGCACTGAGCTGCACTGCTGTTGAAGCCTGGCCGCCACAATCATGGTCTGCAGGTGGCACCTTGGGGGATGATTAGGGTTAGACAAAATCACGAAGGTGGGGTTGTCACAATGCTTTGAGTGCCTTTATAAGAAGAGAAATCTAAGCTGGGCATGGTGGCACACGCTTGTAATCCCAGCATTCGGGAGGCTGAGACTGGAGGATTGGGGTTCTCGGGCAGACTCAGCTACCTAGTGAGGCATTCCGCAACTTAGTGAGACTCGGTTTCAAAATAAAGAATAAAAAATCGGGCTGGGGGTGTACCTTGGAGGTAGAATGCCCCTGAGTTCAATCCCCAGTACCGCAAAAAAAAAAAAAAAAAAAAAAAAAAAAGAGAGAGAGAAACCTGAGGAGGCCACGAAGAGGGCCCCACCAGAAATCAGCCATGCTGGTACCCTGACCTTGGACGCCCAGACCCCAGCACTGCGAGAGGTACATTTCTGTTGTTTAAGCCACACCTTCTATGAAATTTGTTTTAGCTAAGATATTATAAGAACTCAGAGCAATCTGACAATGACTGACTCCTGAATTAAGGTTACAGAAGGACAGTAAGGGGACAACTACTTTGTGAGTGGAACTGAAAGAGTCTGAGATCATGGGATAGAGAAAAAGAAGAGTGATGCTCTCCAGTTTTTAACTGTAGCAACTGGGAGGAATATATCACTGAGGGCGAAACACAAGAATCAAGAAAAGGAGCAAATTTGGGTGTGGGTAGAGGCAAGAGGTGTGTCTCAGGCACACTGAGGGTGACTGGCCTATGGAACAGCATGGGACAGGTGATGCTCTGGAGTCAGGTGCAAAGAGAGCCTTGGGCTCAGAAGGCGAAGCTGGGTTGAAGGCTATGGACTTGTACTGTCAGTCAAGGTGACAATGATCACCCTGTACGGGACTGCCTACAGAATACACGGGCTCAGGAGAGGACAGGGAAACCAAAGAGATTTATGACCACATACAAAATGATATGGATCACATATGATAAGTAAGTAAAACTGATTCTGTGAACCATTTCTCAACATACCTGATCTTTTAGCAGGGTGCCTCCAAATGCCCAAATACAAGCAAAAACGAAATAGACTTCATAAACCTCTTTTGGGCTGTCAGGAGGTACATTTTCAGGAGTCAACAAACACTCCAAAAGAGCACAAATAGTCTAAAGAAAAAGAAACAGCCATCATTACGGCAATGAGTTTTTAATAGTGGAATAAGTTCAAGGGGCTTTTTTACAATTTTACTTTAGCTTTAAGAAATCATATAATTTTTTCAGAACTCTGTGATTTGCTACACTGGAAGAGACAAAAAAAAATAACTGTCATGCATGTCTATGTTGATGGTGGAAAATTTTTGCCACTTTTAATCAATCTGACCTTCTAAGTAATAATCAACCATTTAAAAATAAAAATTTCCGGTTTTCTGAGGAATCTCCAGAGCAGCTGCATTAATTTGCAATCCTACCAACAGTGTAGAAGAGTTCCTATTTCTCCACATCCTCACTAGCATTTATTGTTGTTTGTCTTCTTGATGATTGACATTCTGATTGGGGTTAGATGGAATCTCAATGTAGTTTTAATCTGCATCTCCCTGATTACTAATGATGTTGAACATTTTTTCACGTATTTATTGGACATTTGTATTTCTTCTTTTGTGAAGTATCTATTTAGTTCAATTGCCCATTTCTTAATTGGGTTATTAGTTTTTTAAGCCTTAAGTCTTTTAATTTGTGTATTCTAGATACTAGTCCTCTACCAGAGGATTAGCTGGCAAAAATCTTCTCCCATTCTGGCTTTCTTTAGACTCTTGATGGTTTCCTTTGATGAGCAGAAACATTTTAGTTTAATGCTATCCCATTTATTATTTCTTGTTTTAATTTCCTGAGCTTTGAGGGTCTTCTTAAGGAAGTTTTTACTTGTGCCTATATGTTGGAGTGTTGGTATCTTTCCAAAGGGACTGAAATCAGAATATTATAGTAATAGATGCATCATGTTACTAGCAGCCCAATTCACAATAGGCAAATTATGGAACCAACCCAGGTATCTAGCAACAGATGAATGGATTACAAAATTATGGAATATCCACACTATAAAATTCTACTCAGCAATAGAGAAGAACAAAATTATGTCATTTTCAGAAAAATGGATGGACCTAGAGAACATTATGATAAGTGAGATTAGCCAGTCACAGAAAGTGTGGGTATAGCTCAGGGGTAGAATCCCCCTGGGTTCAATCCTCAGTACCAAAATAAATAAAGAAAAGCATACTAAAGACATCTTTCCTTATTAATAAGTGAAGTTGTGCAAGGTCATTGGGAGTGGATTCCTAAGACCCGGCTGGATGGGAGGCATTTGTTTATTATTTCTCTCCTGCTAGGCACTAGGGAGCCCACTTCCTTCCACACTTTGGCAGTCAGTTTTTCACCTGTTGTCATAAATTTAGAAAGTTGAATTGGCAGCCTTAGCCTGTGGCATTTTAGGACACTAGGCTAAATTTAACCTTGAAAGAAACGCTGTTCAGGAACTTTCTCTTCAGATACCTCAGGTGAAATGGCAATGTGTTTTGTTGGTCCCAAACATACCATGTGTTCAGGGCAACCTCATCTTTACCGAGGGGACCATGGCTTAATCATATCAAATAATAATCAGTAACTAACAAGTTTGGGGTTATTTCCCTAAAGCATGAAAATAGCTGTCATTAATTAGCACTGTCATAGATCCTAGAAAGTAAAGAGACTCCTGCTCCAGTTTTTGGAAGTAGCAACAGAATTTTATCACTATCACATACACAGCAAAGCAAGCTCAGCGTTGTGTGTGTGCCTTTCTTTTCTAGCTGTGAAAGATGGGGAAATACTTTTCACTTAAATAAGTGAACACCTGTTATATTTTAAAATCTTCTCTCCTAATTTCTATTATTTTATATTGTGCATGTTTGCCAATTTATAGAGCAATCTTTTAATAAAACTCACCAATTTGTTATGCAGAAAAATAGTGCAAAACCCTGAGGTTTTATTATTCTAAGTAGAAACCATGTTGTTCTAAGGAATGGTAAAAATCAAAACAACACTGGAAGAATTCCAATGTAGTGTTATTAGAAGAACACACCAATAAGTCTTAGCATTCTTCTATTTTATCCCAAACAGTACTTTAAAAACATGTTGAGCATTTTGAGCAATTAATAAAATCTCATTTTAATGCATAGTCTGAAAAAGTTAATACACTTCATCAAATTTAAAAGACTTTCATATACTGAGAAACAGTGCATTAATTTTTTAAGATGGCCATTTTAAGTTATTCTCTTTTACATTCATTTTTGTCTCAAATTTACAAGTAATGACAGAATGCAGACTACTCTGCAAAACAACAGTGTAGAAGGAGCAAGGTTAAATACTATTTCTGAATACTACAAAAGAAGTGAGAGCAAAAGTCATATTAATTCCTACTGACCTATTTTCACACCACTCTTGAATGAAAAAGTTCACACCACAGAGAATCACACAAAAACACAAGTCAACTTGAGAAAGAACACGATCATGCTTTTTGCAAGTATTACACCAGAGGAAGCCTAATTAGGCTAACCACATAATTAATTCATTATGAATAAATTCAGACCTGCTTTCAGAAATAAATTATACCTCAGATAATTACTGTTGAATACTATCGTTTACTTAATTGGTGTGTGAATTATCCCAAAACCTGAACTTTCCCTTCTTATTATGCCTGCAACTATTTCTAATTTAGCTTCAAACAAATTTGGTAACATAGTAACTTAGTAGTAACAAAGTACTTAGAAACCAATTTTGCTCCTACAGGAAGGAAGGAAAGATTTCCATTGTGAGCCTTCAGTGAAATTTGATCCTTGTAAGGGTTAGGGACAGTTTTCTTCATACTGAGATTATGATCACAATCTTTATTTTTGAGTACTGTGAATTATTTTCATTTGCTTCCATGACAACAAATCATATATATCCTTCACTCTTAACCAGCTGTCTCACTGTGAGGATCAGAAAATACTTAGCCCAGGAGTACTGTAAAATCTTCAAGGAGAGTGACATGCATTTGGGGATGTTTGGGGGAAGGGGAAGTCTGTGGGTGGTGGCACCTGCCTTCCTCCCTTCTCCCTCCCTCCCCCGTCACTCTGTCTTTTTCTTTCTTTTGTGGTACTGAGGATTGAACCCAGGGGCATTCTGCCTCTGGGAGCTATACTCCCAGCCCTATTTTATTTTTTAAATTTTCAAACAGGGTCTCACTAACTTGCAGAGTGCCTTGCTAAGTTGCTGAGGCTGGCCTTGAACCTGCGATTCTGCTGTGTCAGCCTCCCAAATACTGGGATTACAAGTGTGTGTCACCATGCCCAGCTTGGTCAGTGCCTTGAATTGTACAGGTTCATTTTATTAAAAAACATACTGAGTATGTTACATAGGAGCTAGAAAAATATTGCAGTGCAACTTTGGTCTTCTAATTCTGTTCCAATATACTTGGAAGTAACCCAGTAACTCAACACATGTTCAGTAACTACTGTGTTCAAGGAACTATGTGAGTCTCTGGGGACAGAAAAAATGAATAAAATATGGCTTCAGCCCTTTAGTTCACAGTCTCAAGAAACTGACCACAAATCCAAATGGCAATGTTTGTGTAATTGTGTGGGACAGCAATTTGCAAAAGTCCCCATGGCACCTACAGGCTGGGAAGGAGGGCTGAAGCCACCTAACAAGCCCAGAAATCATTTCGTCTTCTTAAGCAAGAACTTATGTCATCTTGGCCAAGCCCCAACGGGATGAGGATGTCAGATGTTGTAATGGAGACAAACCTGCACCAGGCTATTCTCTGGAATCGAGGTGATGGCCTTAAAACTCGTTCTCAGCTTATCCAAGCACACAGGAACATACTTGTCAAAAAGAATAGTTAAATTGGCTTTTTCTGATTGCTGCTGCCTTCTGTCTATCCAACTGGCCACATACCTGAATAGAAACAACAGAAAAGCTTTATGGAACACAAGGCCTAAAAAGCAGAGTTTCACCGAGTCGGAAGTCTGCCCTCAACACAGCTGGGTACAACACTCAGGGTGAGTTAGCAGGTTCTTTCTATTCCTCAAGGTGAAATATTTTAAAATGCCCCTTGAACAACTTGTTTTAATGGCCATTCTTAACTTAATGAAAAGAATGTAAAAGAAACTTCTAATGGCACTTAGAAGCCAAACACAATAGAGTGTAAGGAGACCATTACTGAACATTTCCAGAGAAGTCAGTGTACCATTTCCTGAGGGAGTGAAACCATTTTCATGGTGGAGGACTTATTTATGAAAACAGCTTGACATTTTTCTTGATTAACCTAGGCATCAATTATTAGTAAAGAGAAATCAGTTACAAAAGAGGTGAAAATTCCATCTGGGCAATTTTGAATTCACTCCTTTTCCATTGGACTCAATGTTTGCACCAAGCTGATAGCTGATAATGTGTTTCCAACAAGGGACTCTCAAATGGTATCTCATACGTGTGTGTGTGTGTGTGTGTGTGTGTGTGATGAATCTGAAGCTTATAAAATTTCAATTTTGATATATTAAATATCTGTAACATATCAATGGACTACTTACCAAGGAAACAAAGCATGCCTTCGTGGCAGCCATAGTGGTCCCTGGGGTGAAACGAAGAGATGCTAAACGAAAACTATCACTCAGGAGGTTCTAAGTAGAAAGTGGTGGCAGTCAACACATTCCGAAGCCAGCATGGAGTCAGCATGGCTGTACTCGCTTTAAGCAAAGCAGGTTTCACATTTTGCATATCAGAAGAAATTAAGGCAAGCTGATTATCATACAAAAGGTTCCCTTTGCTTTTCAAAAGACCTCACCATGGAGTTTTATTAAATATTCAGCGTTAGTACATTATGGTTAGATTTATAAAATGTCAACTGCCATAACTTCAAGGTTCATGAGGAATGGTTTTCAGTGGAAGCCCAGTTCCCCAACAGTCCTGTGGTAGTGATGGCAGTACCACAGAACAATGGGAAGCAGGTGACTGGGGACAAAGGCATGATGGCCACGCTTGTCCCTCAGCTACTGGCTTCTCTGCCCATCAGCTGCCACATGGGATCTTTGTATCCAGACCCTATCATGGGGCTGCAGGGAGGATTGCTCAGGGAGACAAAACTCTCAATTCAGACTGCTTGGGTCTGCATCCCAGGTCCAGCATTGAAAAAACAAACAAACAAACAAACTTTTATGGCTGCATTGTTAACTATATATCATAGTGAGGTTCAAAGTGATATAGACATACATGCACACAGCACTTGTTTCCCCCTGAATCTCACCCTGCTATCTGCTCTTCCCAGTCCATATTGGTTAGATTGGTAGAAATTGTCACTGCAGGTGATAGGATCCTATACTTAGAAGATCCAAAAACCTCAACCAGAAGCTGATAAGCAAATTCAGCAATGTAGCTGGATGCAAAATCAACTTACAAAAATCAATCATTTTTCTATACACCAACCATGAATCCACTGAGAAAGAAATTGGGAAAGCAATTTCGTTCACATGGGTCTTTGAATCCCCCTGCAGGGTCTATTTGTTTCCAGCCTTCATCATGTGAAAGCAGCGTAGGTGTTTGTTCTCATTCTCTCTCTTTTTCTCCTCTCTCTCTGCCTCCCACCGCCACGCCCTGGGCTCTGCAGATGGAACCCAGCCTCACAGGGGCTGAATCCCTGAAATCTTCAGAACTGTGAACAAATAAACCTCCTTCCTCTAAGCTGTGGTGTTTTGGATTACAGCTGTGATAATGCTGACTGATACACCTCCCAAAGGGCAACAGATGACCTCTCTGGCCTCTATTGGGGTTCAACCACGTCACATGATATAACCTAGAAATTCCTCATTTATAAATATGCACAGTTTAAAGTTGCATGAATGTAGAAGCTATTGCTAAACTTTTAGAGTTGGAAATAATAATAATAGACATTTAAAAGAAAATTTAGAGAGGCCATCATCTTTAGCAATGGCTAAAACTGAAGATGCACATCTGCATTTATTTGCAATTATTTCCACCTAACTTTACACACACAAAAAAGTTCCTTTTGATTTTTAAAAGATGCTATAGACTTGGATAGGACCAATTGGAACATATTGCCATCATAGGACATGTAATAAAAGATGCCATTCTAAAATAGCATTTTTGTCCCTTACATACCTAACATTGCCTACATTGGTGTCCAGCCTTGGGAAACTACTATCTGGTGATACTTTAGTATATCATCTTAATGCCAGTTTTTGACTTGGCAGAAATTGCGAATGAGATCCATGTCATCAGGTGGAATGCTCTTCCCTCTTCCAGAAGAGCTTCTGATTTATTACATGAAGGCTAAATTCCTGGGGTTTAGAAACTATCTAGACAGAGTCTTCAGGCCTTTAAAAAATTTTTAACTCAGCCGGGTGCAGTGGCACATTCCTGTAATCCTAGTACTTAGGAGGCTGAGACAAGAAGAACACAGGTTCAGGGTCAGCCTCAGTAACTTAGCATGACCATCAGCAACTTAGCAAGACCCTGTCTCAAAGTAAAAAATAAAAAGAGCCAGGGGTGTAGCATGGAGATAGAATCCCCCTGGGTTCGATTTCCAGTAATCCCCTACCCCCACCCCACGACTTGAATCTCTGAAACCACGAGCCAAGTAAATCTTTCTTCCTCCAAGTTGTTCTTGTCAGATTATTTTGGTCATAGCAATGAAAAAGCCAACCAATGCAAAGCTCATCCAATGCAAGGGAGCAAATTAGTCAGACAAAGCTAAGAGAACATTTAAAGCTAAATCAATAGAGGACAGAGTATGACCTAAAGTTGTGACTACCTTTTCAGCTTTTCTATAGTTTTGAACACTTTCAAAGAAAAAGTTGGGGAAAAGTGAAATCTAAGATTCTCATTTGGAAATTGGGTTAATAATTATATTGATCCTATTAGAAGTAAGTGAATTAATAACATGTAAAGCTATTATATCATGACATTAAAGTAAAGCAGCAAACTATCCAATAATTATGGCATAAAAATATTCTGGGCCTAAAATAGTCATTTTCTAATGGCTTACAAAAACTTCCTGGCAGTGGGAAATAAAAATACAAAAATACCCTTCCGAGAAGATTCCCATTATTTTGTGTAGATCCCTTGGCTGGACAATTTGGTTACATGCATGAAAATTAAAACCTACCTACTGATCTTATATAAAACAAAAACTTCTATAAAAGTAAAATCTAATCTGAAGAGGGAGCTGTTTAACTCTGTTAAGAACACAAATCAGGTATTTCTTTAAGCAACTGGAACCTTTGATATACTAGATAAAAGTCCGTCTTTAAAGAGGGACTCAGATGGAGCTTTTGTGAGCACAAATCTCCGCATGATGTGACTGTGATTGAAAGACACAGGCCTTGGGACCGTGAGACCACCCTGGCAAGGGTGAGGGACGCCCTGAAGGAAGCCACCTGCCTCTTGCACAGGAGCTTGCGCTCTGTGTGGGAGTCGAAGGACATGCAGAGACGCCCAGCCCCAGCCAACAGAAGCACCCCGGGAGGCAGAAGCCTCGCTGGGCAGAGGAGCTATTAGCCCAAGAATAACTCTTCATTTTAGATGTTTAAAAAGCACTCCTGCCCCTGGCTAAATCCAGTAAAGCTCTGTTAAAACACAAGAGCCTGGGCATGGTTCTACTTCGCTGTAGAGTTAAGAGATAAGATTTTTACTGGGCAAATCAGATCATTAGCCTGGAGAAGTGAATAAGTCAGCATCTGGCAGGAAACAGATATCCTCACCTTAGATAACAGGGGCCAAACATGGTGGTGCACACCTGTAATCTCAGTACTTGGGAGGCTGAGACAGGAAGATCACAGGTTCGAGGCCAACCTCAGCAACTTAGCAAGACCCTGTTTCAAAATAAAATAATAAAAATAAAAATGACTGGGGAGGGTGTTCAGTCCTCAGCTCTTTCTCTCTCACTGTGTGTGTGTGTGTGTGTGTGTGTGTGTGTGTGTGTGTGTGTGGTACTGGGGATTGACACAGGGGCAGTCTATCTCCGAGATATAGCCACATTCCTATTTTATATTTTTATTTTGATACAAAGTTTCACTAAGTTGCAGAGGGCCTCCCTAAATTGCTGAGGCTGGCCTGGAGCCTGGAATTCTCCTGTCTTCTCTCTCTCTTTCTACACACACACACACACACACACACACACACACACATCACACACACACATAACAGGGAAGGATCGACAGAAGAGCTAGTTACAAAGGCATGGGCAGAAGAGCCCTAGTAGGGGATGCCAGACTCCCTGGGGTGTGCTATAGTTGGGGTCTGGGATGTCCCCCACAGGCCCTTGTGCCAAAGGCTTCATTCCTAACCCCTGGCACTATCAGAGGTAGTGGAATCTGTAAGAGTGGGGGTCCAATGGGAGCATTCATATTGCTGGACCTGGCCTAGTCCTTTTGAAGAGGATGGTGGGACTTGGTCTCTTCCTTTCTCTCTTTAGCATCCTGGTGGTGAGATGAACAGTTTTGCTCCATTACATGCTCTGCCAGATATATTGCTTTGCCACAGGTCCAAGAGCAAAGGCGCCGGTGAATCCAGTCTGTAACTGTGAGCCCAGACAAATTTTCTCTTAAAAAGGACTGACCAGAGCCAGATGTGGTGGACATGCCTGTAATCCCAGGACTTGGGAGGCTGAGACAAGAGGATCGCAGGTTTGCAGCCAACTTCAGCAATTTCATGAGGCCCTTTGCAACTTGGTGAAACTCTGTTTCAAAATTAAAAAAATAAAAATAGGGCTAGGGATGTAGCTTAAAGATTGAATGTCCCTGGGCTCAGTCCCCAGTGCCAAAAAAAAAAAAAAAAAAAAAAAAAAAAAAAAAAAAAAATTATTATCTCAGGAATCTGTTATAGCAGCAAAAAGCTGAATAACACAGGATGATGACCAGGAAGGTTTCATGCACTTGGGCCTGCCTAGACACATGGATGGAGGGCTTCCGGAACCCAGAGGAAAGGCATTGCTTGGAGGAATTCCAGAGGAGCTGCAACCTGTAGGTAAGGGACACAGCCACCCTGACATGACCCTGAAGGAAGGGAGCCAGAAAGTAAACAGCTTGGCCTCACTCCTCTCTCTCCCTCCCATTTCCTGCCAGGACTCCTCACTGGCCAAACCAACCAGGAGCCAAAGGGTGTGGTGCATACCGAGCAGCCCAGGGCCAGGAGCAGGGAGAGAAGGGTAAATAGAAAGTGTTTGACCCAGGAAGCTTGCCAGCCACAGCGCCTCGGCTGAGTGAGACTGCTGCGAGTGACACGTGATCACCCTGACAAACAAAAGGTGCAAAATGCAGGTAGCTGAAGGAGAAGCAAGTGGACATGGTGATTTTCTCCAAACCAAAGCATTTCCGCTGCTCACGTATGCATGTCATGTATACTTACAAACATACACATGCTCATCAAATTATGTTTTCGAGCACCATACAAGCTGTTATTATTCACTTATCCAACAAATTTTTTTACTGAGTTTTTAACATGTTCAAGGTATGCGAACAAGGTAATGTCCAAGTAAAAGTGTCCAAGCCATCCAGGAGCTAATTTAAATTAGTCTAATTAATTAGCCTTAAATTAGATTGCTAATATCTTCTTCACATGATCATAATACTTAGTTTTTTTAAAACCTAAGATTAAAAAAAATACCATCTGGTTAAAAAAGTGAACAAAGGACTTATAGAGACATGTTTCCAAGGAAGACATACCAGTGACAAGCACATGAAAAATACCCTGCATCACTAATCATTAGAAAAATGCAAATTAAAATTAACATGAGATACCACTTAACACCAATTAGCTTGGTTGCTATTAAAAAAGAAAAAGAAAAAAGAAAGTAACAAGCATGGAGAAGGATGTAGAGAAACTGAGTTCAGTCGTCTTCCTCATTGCTGGGAGGAGTGGGAAATGGTTTAACTACTGTGGGAAACAGCATGGCAGGTCTTAAAAATATTAAAAATAGAATTAACATAAAGCCGTTTATTCAACTTCTGCATATATAATAAAAAAGAATTGAAAATTGGAATTTGAAGAGATGTTTGTATGTATACATTCATAGCAGCATTATCCACAATAGTTAAAAAGTGTCCATCAGTGGATGAATGGATAAGCTGATGTGTATATAAAATGGAATGTTATTCAGCCTTAAAAAAAAAAAAGGAAATTCTGACACATACACATATCGGCTGACAAACTTTGAAAACATCACGTTAAGTGAAATAAGCCCATCAGAAATAAAAAATAATATATGATTCCACTTATATGAGGTACCTAGAACAGTCAAATTTAGAGATAGAAAGAAGAATGAAGGCTGGTGGAGCTAAGAAGAGGGGGGAATGAGAGCTGCTGCTTAATGGCTAGAGTTTCAGTTTAGGAAGATGCAAAGTTCGGTGAAGGGATGGTTGTACAACAATGTTGATGCCCTTAATGCAACTGAATTACTCAAAAATGATTAAAGTGGTAAATTTTATGTTAAATATATGTTTTGTTATAATAAACAACAACAAAAAAGAAATTAAAAGCAAGAAATACTCACGGATTCCAGCCCAGATCTTGAGGGTTCACATATAGAATTCCAGCTCTGGAGACGGTCGCTGGTGTTGCAGTCCTCAAGTGATGTATCTCAAACAGGAGCCGCATGGAGGGGGTGAGGGCCACCCTCTCATTGCTGGCCAGGGTCAGCACCTGGAAGGAGCAGCAGGGCAGTTGACCCTGTCATCGGGGGCCAAAGGAAAGCTGCCAGCTCACCACCACAACCCAGTCCTTCCCCTGGGAGAAGAGCCAAAGGCTGTGAGTTCACAGACCCCACTAGGAAGATCTAAGCTCATCCCCTGGGCAGCCTGACTGACTCTTGAGGAATAACATCGCCAAATAGATGAGTACATGACTAGGCCTGAATAGTCCAAAGGTAAATTTCTCCAGAACCTGAGACACCACAGTTGTCAACTGTCTATAGAAACTCACACAAGCATGAAGATGTCACATCTATGTTTTATGGTGAACAAAGTCATAGTTCAGAGAGCATTAATTACTATTAATTGAAGGTGGTTTTAATTCTATTCTGGAGCACTGATGGTTATTGATTTCTCTCTCTTATTCCCTGCAATAGACCTGTTGTTTAATTGGTATCTTACAAGCCAGTACCATCACCTTTTGTTTTTTCTGTATTAACCATGGCAGGATGCTTGGGGAAGCATTCAGACACAATCTGTTGCCAGTAGGAGCTAGTTGATTTCAATTCCTAACCTTCACCAGTGTTCTCATGGCTCAAACTCATTCTTGTATCATCTAAGTATTCTATATTTAATCAAAGACCATATAAGACATATTAATTTAAGACTAGCTCTTAGAAAATGGCAAGATGCTCGGTATTTAACCAAAAAAATTTTTTTTTTGGGGGGGGGTTTTTTTGCGGTACTGGGGATTGAACTCAGGGGCATTCTACCTCCAAGCTACACCCCCAGCCCTATTTTTTATTCTTTATTTTGAAACCGGGTCTCACTAAGTTGCGGAGTGCCTCACTAGGTAGCTGAGGCTGGCCGCGAACCCGGATCCTCTGGTCTCAGCCTCCCAAATGCTGGGATTACAAGCGTGCGCCACCACGCCCGGCAACCAAAAAATTTTAAGTAAGCCCTACTATAGTGACACATGTCTGTAGTAGTGCAATTCACACTAGCCAAATCATGGAACCAGCTCAGGTGTCCATTGACAGATGGGTGGATAAAGAAAATGTGGTATCTATACACAATGGAGTTTTAATTAGCCATAAAGAGGAGCAAAATTATGTCATCTGCAGGAAAGTGGATAGAATTGGAGAGTATTATGTTAAGTGAAATAAGCCAGACTTGGAAAGTCGAGGGCTGTATGTTTGTTTTCTTTCATATATGGACACTAAAGAGAAAAAAGAGCAAGGAGAAAGCTCATGAAAAGAGAAGGAAAACCAGTGGTGTAGAGGAGGGGAACCAGGGAGAGCGAGGGAGGGAAGGGACAGGGGAGGTACCAGGGAGTGAAACTGACCAAATATGTAATGTTCATGTATGAATACGTCACAATGACCCCCACGGCTATGTACAATTATAATACACCAATAAAAAAGAAAATGGCAAGAAGTGCAAGCTAAATTCTTGGATACGCATCTAACTCTCATTAAAGGTGGTTAAATTTGTAGAGGTAAGGAGAATGCATTACTTAAAAATCCTTGTGAAATTAAGAGACAGATGAAGAAAAAGTCATCTGTCAAGGAGGGATAAAGGAAACATTTAATGCTATGTACATACATGAAGTTATGGGCACCAGTCTCAATAACATGTATGAGGAAGGGGGGGGGGAGTAGGTTGAGACCTGAAGGGAACACACTAAGTGCTGTGTGTAGTATTTTTCTATCACTCTGAACCTCGTTATGATGTATAATTACAATGCACCAATCAAAGTATATTTAAACTACCAAGTACACAATGAATACAGGTTGAGTAAAAACTAGAATTGACATCAACAAATGACTGAGACTCTTCATCTGCTCAAGAGGTTTTGTATGTGTGTGTGCATCTGTGTGTGTGTGTGTGTGTGTGTGTGTGTGTGTATCTGTGAGTGTGTGTGTGTGTGGGAGGGGGGATGGGAATTGAAGCCGGGGACATTCTACCTCTGAGCTACACCCCCAGCCCTTTTTATTTTTTAAAAAGATCTTGCTAAGTTGCTAAGGCTGGCTTCAAATCTATGATCCTCCTGTCTTAAGCCTCCCAAGTACTGGGATTATAGGCAGGTGCCACTACACCCGGCCCTCCAAACTTTATATTGAAGGTTTGGCACTGCAGCATTATTCACCTTGTTATCATCCATGACAGTATTCAGTGACTCGATCCACATGGGGTCAATATCTCCATCCAGGATGATCCATTTTGGTCCACCATGCATGAGATTTGCTTGTTCTCGCAGAATGGATGAGAAGAGACCTATAAAACAAGAGTAAAGGATACTAATATATAACATAGCCGAGTGCTGTTTATTTCTAAAATAAATTTGTATTGTTTAGTCTGGAAGTTCCTTCATTAATGAAAGCAATTTTGCTGCCTCTTTCTTGTAAGCAGTATATAACACCCTTTGAGCTTCATGTGGACTCCAGATGCAATTCCAACACTTACCAGAAGCGATGTCCAGTATCTAGTTTATACTATAGATTAGTTTATTTCACCATTCTTGTTTCTAACAATACATGAGGGCCTAATGCTTTGAGCCATTTAGCCATTGGCATTGCACCAAGTTATCTTCCCTTAACAAGGTGTGCAAATAAAAACATATAAGACCCATAGTCACTGGGTGTGATAGCACACACCTGTAATCTCCATAATTGAGAGGCTGTGACAGAAGGATAGCAGGTTGGAGACCAGCTTCAGCAAGTTAGTGAGACCCTCAGTAACTTAGCAGGACCCTGTTTCAAAAGAAAATTTGGCTGTGGATGTGGGTTGGAGGTAGAATGACCCTGATTTAATCCCCAGTATTACAAAAAAATAAAATAGAATCCATAGTTTTCTTTGCCATTACTATGTATCTAAGTATTGCATGGTGTATTTAATAGTTGTTAACTTTTCAAACTCAAGCACATGGATTGTGCTGAACAAATCAGAACCAATGTATGTGTGGAGCACTTCCTCTCTGGAGTATTTTGTGTAAAAATGTGACAGCATATAGTAGCACTTGCCACCATGACTTATATGAAACCCAACAAAGTTTACTGATGGTCCCTGGTTTAAACAGCTTCCATAGATTTTCAGCACAAACAGATAATGTTTTTCTCCTGGCCACAGTCCTTTATAAAAAGACAAAGGCTAGGCTAAGATAGTAAAAACTGTCCCACAGATGAAGGAAAGGTATGTACAAGGTAAGAGGAGAGAGAATGATGTCATTTGACATGATTTCTCTGACATTTAACCACTTTGTTTTTTTCACTTTTTCTTTAGTGCATTGTGAGTACACATCATAGTGAGGTTCAGTGTGATATAAACACACCTGCACACAGCCCTGGGTGTGCTTCCCACCCCATTCCCCTCTCCTCTCTTCCTGTACATGTTAATGAGATTGGCAGTAACACCTTCACATATTGCCACGGTATTATTTAAACTGTTTCCTTCCTCAATCCTCCCTCTTCCCCTCGCTTAGTCCCTCCCCCAATTCCCTTCCATTACACTATAGTGTCTCTCCACATTATTTAAAGTCCCTGTGTTCCCTATTTTCTCTCTAGCTTCCACATATGAGAGAAAACATACAACCTTTGACTTTCTGAAACTGGCTGATCTCACTTAGCATAATATTCTCTAGTCTCATCTATTTTCCTGAAAATGACATTTTGTTCTTTTTTGTGACTGAGTAGAATTCCATTGTGTGTATATACTATATTTTCTTTATCCATTCATCTGTTGATGGACACCTGGTCGGTTTCATAATTTGGCTTTTATGAACTGTGCTGCCCCCCAAAAAAGGGTATGTATCACTGTAGTATCTGACTTTAAATCTTCTGGAACGACACTAAAGAGTGGTAGGTATAGCTGGGTCATATGATGGTTCCATTCCTAGTCTTTTGAGGAATCTTCAAATTGATCTCCTTAGTGGCTGTACTAATTTACACTCACACCAACAGTGTCCAGACACTTTAAGTAACCTAAGGGAACAAGTTATGTAGACAGTCAGAGGAAGAGTGTCCCTGACGGTGGAGACATCAGGTGCCAAGGCCCCATGATGGGAAGATGCTTGGGACAGCCGGGAGGTGAGAAGAGGATGGATGACAGTAAGTGAAGACAGAGCACAGAAAATGAAGTCAGACATGGCGAGTGGGAACTGACCACTGGAGCCGTGTAGGTAGGCCACAGAAGAAGGATGGATTCTAAGGGTAACAGACACCCAGTAGAATCTGAAAGCCATCTTGAAGTGAGACCTCAGACATCTGTATGGAAAACAGTCTTCTGCAGGAAGACCAGGAGGATGGTGGCTTGAACTAACGCAATATCCAGGGAGAAGGTGAGAGGTACCAGAATTCAATGCATATTTTTAAGATAACATCCACAGGATCTGTTGTGCCTGTTGGGTGTCAGAGTGAGAGAGGCCTTGAGGATGACACCAAGTTTAGTGTGCTTTCTGAAGGTCATAAGAGAGTTTAACCAAAGCATCTGCTGGTCTGCAAGTACAGAGTATTCCTTACCTGAAATGCCTAGGACCAGGAGTTTTTCATATTTCCTTGGAATTTGGCAATCTGCATAGATTTCACCAACTGGGCAACCCTAATCCAAAAATCTGAAATCTAAAATGCTCTGAAACCAGAAATATGCTCAAAAGGTTTCTGATTTCAGATTTTGGATTAGGGATGCTCAACCTATACTTTCACTGCAGGAAACAGACTCCCCTGCCTTCTGTTGCTGACACCCAGAACAATGTTCGCCCCAAGCTCAGCCAGTGTCTTACATCAGGTACTTTGTAAGTATTTCCTGAGGCCTTCTTGTTGACTTTTCTCTTGATTTACAAGGAGCCCTGACATAGCTGATATAGGATAAAACACATAGTTCCAAGTACAGTTCTGCTGAATGCAAATCAAGTACTTATTCAAATCTGGCTTTAATTTATAAATGCTGTTGTGATCTGTCATAACTCCAATCACACTTACACATAAACAGTAAATCTGCAACTATGACTAAAATTGGCTTGTACTGAAAAACGGCTTTCTGAATAGAAAAGAAAAAAAAGAAATTTTTAGCACTTCAAAAGGGGAAATACTACTTGCCGTCTTTCCATTCTCGAGTGGCATGATGTATGAAACCAAAGAGTTCATCTGTTGTCACAGCTTTAGGGTTTAAGTCATTCCAAACGGGTTTCTGTTTCATGTTAACATATGTTCGGTTCAGTGTTCTCAAAATCTGAGGAGAAGAAAGAGTGAGCCAAGAAAATTACTACTAATGGAAGCCAAATGGAAAATAAAGAGTGCCGAAGGATATTCTATATTTGTTACCAGATACTTTATGTGCACTACAATGTGCACTACAATTTTTAAAAAATGGATACATATGCATTTCTAGTATCATCTTGAAAAGTTCAGTCCCACAAACCTTCAGTGAGCGCAAATCAGTTCACCTGACTCTTGAACCAGTTAGACTGGAGAAAGTCACTTTATCATTCGAGATAGTTAGCCATGGGCAAAATTAAGGACTATACAATATACAAGCATTCACGTTCATATTTATAAAGTCGCCCTGCCAGAATTATTTATATTAACTGTTCTTCAGATTTAGCTCATACCATGATTGTCTGGAGGGTGTGAAAACAGATTGCTGGGCCCAACCCCAGAGCTTCTAATTCACTGTGTGGTGTGGGACCATTTCCAACAAAGGCCCAGGTGATGTCAGTGATGCTGGCCTGGACATGGCTGGAGAACCAGTGCCCTAGAGCATGGTCCTTAACAGAAGATCGTCTTGCTTTGGGAAAAGAGGGACTGTGCTACTGGTCTTCCACTGGCTTCCACTGGGTAGAGGCCAGGGACGCTGCTAACCATTTGACGATGTCCCCGATGGCCTCCTATGACAAAGACTAATCCAATCTAGAATGTCACTAGTGTTAAGGCTGTCTCTTTTGCTTTCTCTGAAAAGCCATGGCTTTTGATTAAATCTTTATCTTCCTGACCTACTCCTACCGGGTTTTGAAGGACTGATAAACACTTGCCAAATACTTTAGAATGACAAGTTGCTGAATAACATGGCCCTGAGAGTCAGTGGTCTGGTTTTACCAGTTTAAGTACATGTTAAGCTGAATAGGTGAAGACTAGATGAAAAAATAAAATGTCTTAGGAATATTAAGCTTATATTTTTAGAAACCATTAATCTACTGGAAATTATAGAATTTAATTTTATCCTTCCATGAACCATGGCCTACATCTGAAACTTACTCTAACACAATAATTATAGGCCTATCAGTTATCCACTTTAATATTTCAATTATTACCTTTTTCACTAGAAAAATCTCCATCCAGAGCCTCCCTGTGTAGTGTGCCATGTTGGATTTGCATCTAAGTTCTCTCTACACCTATGCTCTAAAACACAAATGCCCATTCTGATTATTTTTAGTTGTTGGCTTCCAAATATGTTTATGCCCAAGCATCCTGAATTAAAATGCATGCGGTTCTGCATATACTGTCTGCCAACCAAAAAAAAAAAAAAAAAAAAGCATGCTGCCAAGACTGTCAGTGAGGCCAAACAAAATCAAGTAATGAACTGAAAATGGGGGGTGGTAGCACCTATAGCAAATCACCGCTGTGCAGAGGAAGTCACACGGTAGACCTAGCACAGTACATCAGTGTCTCAAAAATATCTTTATTTATTTTTTTGCCACAATATTTGGGTTAGTTTTTATTAATGATATGGGAAGGAGAATCTTGGAAAACTTGGGAAAGATAAGATAGTTTTGATAAATATGGATATAGACAATTTAATACTGCAAGCCAAGGTCTTATTCACAGTCTCTCAATATGTGTTCCTTTAGTAAATGAATCCAGGTGTAACTGTTTTTTTGTTATTATTGTTGTTGGTTTTTTGTTTGCTTGTTTTGGTGCTGGGGGTTGAACCCAGGGGCATTCTACCTCTGAGCTATACCCAGACCTTGTTATTTTTAAGCAGGGTCTTACTAAGTTGTTGAGGCTGGCCTCAAACCTGTGATCATACTGCCTCAGCCGGCCAACTACTGGAATTACAGGCGTGCACCACAGCACCTGATGGGGTATAACTGTTTTTGGAAGATGCATCAGTAAGATGACACATCTACACAGCTAAATACAGGAACAGGGTGCTACATATTATGTGGAAAGCATGACCTTCATCTCAACTTACTCTTCCTAGGTGAATGAAATGTTCTATTTGTGTCTCTCTTTTTCCCCCTCTCCAAATATAAAGGAAAACAGTTTCAATTGATTGAATAGTAACATTGAAGGCTCAGATTCTAACCCAAAATTATGGTGGGCTTCACCAAAAGAACTCTTTTAAGGAGCAAAAATAGGCTGAAGAAAAGCATCTTCCATGGCTGGAAGCTCTCAGGCAGTTTACCATACCTTACTCTTTCCTGTGCCCGCGTTTCCAACCACAAAGACAGAGTGCCGCACGCTCAGCAGTTCCTCAAGCTGGACGACCTGCGTACCAAACAGCCGGTCATGGTTCCTTTCATGAGTTGGTGATAGGAAGACAACCTACCCACTCTTGACCATCTCTTCTTCCCTTCCAGCCCAAGCCAGCTCCACTGAAAACATTTTGCTCAAGGAAAGTTAAAACAGACCACAAGTCCAAGGCACAGTTTCTCCCCCATCTCCCATGTAGAACACAGGGGTGCAAACAAGATAAAACCATCACTTCCTGCAGTGCTTGGGACATGGCAGTTCTTACTTAAAAATCAACGACTTCATAATGTTTTCAACAAAAACAGTATATAACCATTGTCTGCAATTGAGTAATGATTTATGTCTCATAAAATATCTAAAATAGAGAGTGTATGTATGTGTGTGTGTTAATGTATTATACTGTCCATGTACTCACTAAACCAAAATTGAGTATGCCTATGCACAAGCCTTTGATAAGTCAGACAATATCCTCCTAAGTTATTCTCACGCATGCTGGCATTCTTCTCCCATTAAAAGCACAAGCTAATGATTTTACTTCCAATTTTCTCTAAAGTGAGGGAAAGAAAGAACAAAATAAAATTTTGGTGTATGTCACTAAGAAGTTTTGCAGGTTAATTCAATGTATGCTTACATGTAGAACCATGACTTTATCATACCTATGCTTTTACCTTCTTGCCAAATTGAACTACTACATTTATTGACATTTACTTTAGTTAAGACTGTCTTAGTGCAGTGCTTGAAAGTACTTAGTAAGGGCATGTTAAGGCCAGTGTAACAGGAGTTAATGTTTTGGAGAAGTGCTATGAATCCCTGAACCTCCATGGAAGGCAAGGCTGCTCTCACCTTGAGGACAAAGCTGTCCTCCGGCTGCAGGCGGAGCTCCAGGGTGGCCTGCCTGACCATCTGCTCAAAGTGCAGCTTCCTCCTTCTGGGCACCTCCAGGGCTGGAAACAGGTCACTGACCAGGCCCAGAAACACCGGGATGTCATCCGTCACTATTTTAGGCATATTGAAGTCCCTTAGTGCTCGCATAAGCACCTAGGAAAGAAAACAGATAACACTTCCTCAGAAAGCCAGTATGGTTGTGAAAAGCTAGCAGGAAAGATTTTGAAAGCCTTTACCATAAAGAAATGATAACCACTTGAAGAGATGGATATGTTTGACCTGATTTGAACATTAGAAAACATATACAGATATCAAAACATCATGTGCTATCTCAGTAGTATGTACAATTTTTATGTTTTTATGTACCAATTTAAAATTAATTTAAGATGGGTGTGGTGGTGGTGCATGCCTGTAATCCCAGTACTTGGAAGGCTAAGATAGGAGAATCATAGGGCTGGCTGCAGCAACTTAGCAAGACCCCTAGTAATTTAAACAGATCTTGTTTCAAATTAAAAAAAAAAAAGGGCTTGGGGTGCAGCTTAGAGGTAGAATGCCACTGGGTTCAATTCCCACCACTACCACTACTACTACTGCTACTACTAATATTGATTAAAGTGTGAGATGTTGGTACTGTTCTCCATCAGATGTCATTCTATCTATAAGGAGGTGGAGCACTTTTGAGTCAACACAATAGAACATGAAAAGGTTCTGCTGATACAACACAAAAGCCTCAGAATGAGACCAGCAAGGAGACCACCACAGGTCTGACCTTCAACAAGGGCCTGAGGCCTTTTTCTTCTTACTCCTCAAACTCCAGGTTGTAAATTAACCAGGCCTATCAGATTATTTTCTTCCAAGTACTCTGAGATCTTAAATTGATAATCTCAAACATTTCCAGTTTGGGTTTCAGTTCTCTATTGGCTGAAAACCGAAGAAGGCTTTATGTTTTAAAAGCAGTCATTCAGACATCAAGTGAATGCTTACAGACAGGGCTAAACATTCCATCAACAACATCCATTGAACAAGAGAACAAAGGAACAAAAGAAAATGTTAACTGAACAGGAGTTGCAACCAAGAGGGAAATATTCACAAATTTAAAAATCACAGAACCAGTGCCCCTTACCATAAAGAGAACCTTGAAGAACAGATCTAGCTTTTTCTCTGCTTCTGAAGAATACACAGTGCTACACATTCAGTGCTCTCGGTACTTATTAAACAGGGAACAATGCACGCGGAGGTGTTATCGTTTCCCGCAGGAGGGAGAGCAGAACATGCCCAGCTGCTCTCGACGGCAGCCTGAGAACTTCACTGGGGCCCAACCACTCTTCCTGCTTCCTGCTCATCTCACACTGGTGACACGAATGCCGCTTCTCTCATTGCACTGTATCTTCCCTGACTTTTCAGAATTCATATCCCAACTCAATTATCAGATTTCCTTACTGTTTCTCAAAGGAAATCAGTAATCAGTGAATTATTTGATAAGTGTCAAAATACTTTTTGTGGCCCATATTTCAAAAGCACTCATAAAAATAACATTTTTTTTTCTTTCCCACATTCATAGTTCTGTACTCAACATTTGTGACCTCTTACAAGAAATGCCAGGCCTTAAAGTACCCTGCATTAAAAATAGAGGCTATTTTTAATGGAAATAAAAATAAGATAACCTCTTCAACAAACGGTGTTGGCAAAACTGGTTAACCATATGCAGGAAAATGGAAATAAACCCCACGTTCTCACCCTGCACAAGTGTCAACTCAAGATGGATCAAAGATCTGGAAGTCAAGTCAGAAGTTACTTGAAGAGGGCACAGGCCCAACACTTCAACACATAGACACAGGTAAAAACTTTCTCAACAAGACCCCAAAAGCATAAGCAACTCAAGGGAAGATTAATACATGGAATTGCATTAAACTAAAGAGCTTCTGTGCAGCAAAGGAAACTATCAAGACCCTCAACAGAGAACCCACAGAGTAGGAGAAATTTTTTTCCAGCTACTCTTCTGCTAGAGGACTAATATCTAGAATATACAGAGAACTCAAAAAACTCACAGCTAAGAAAACAACCCAATAAAAAAAATGGGCAAAGGATCTAAATACACACTTCACAAAAGAAGAAATACAAATGGCCAATAAATGTATGAGGAAATGTTCAATATCACTACCAATAAGAGAGATGCAAATCAAAACTACCTTGAGATTTCATCTAACCCGAATGGCAACCATCCAAAACATGAACAACAAATGCTGGTGAGGGTGTGGAGAAGTGGGAACCCTAATATATTGTTGGTGGGATTGCAAATTAGTGCAACCACTTTGGAAAACAGTATGGAGGATCCTCAGATGAACGGGAATGAACCTACCATATGATCCAGCAATACCACTTCTGGGTATCTAACCAAAAGAATGGAAACCAAACTATCAGACTGATGCATGTGTATCTATGTTTATAGCTGCACAGTTTACAATTGCCAAACTATGGAAGCAGCCAAGATGTCCAACCACAGATGAACGGATTACAAAACTATGGGATATGTACACAATGGAATTTTACTCAACCATAAAGAAGAACAAAATCATGTTATTTGCAGGGAAATGGATGGAACTGGAAAACATTATGTTAAGTGAGATTAGTCAGTCACAAAAAGTAAAAAATCATATCTTCTCCGTAATATGTGGAAACCAGGGAGAAAAAGGGGCATAAGAGGGACTCCAGATGAAGGAGGAGAAACCATAGATGAGCAAAGAAGGTGACTTAACTGAAGGTGATGGGGGCGGGGAACACCCTAATGCACATGGTGTACTTCTATCAACATATCAAAGTCAATCACTAAACTGAACCTGAGAAGGAGAGAGGGGGAGGGAGTGGGGCGGGAATTGGGGAAGGGTTAAACGAGAAATGTGTGATGTATAATTACAATGCACCAATTAAAAAATTAAAATAGAGGCTATGTTTTTTAGAAGACATGCTATGTGTACCTCAGCAGCCAGGTCTATACTTCCATCTCTATTAAGCCACTTAGCTACTCACTCAACGAAACCGTATCAGCACTACGGTACCTGGTTTTCGGGTCTATTTTTATCTCCTCGTTTCAGGGAGCCAGCTACAACCAGGACAGACTTAATAGCACGAAGTCCCCAGTCATAATGATCCTGAAATCAAAGCACAGATATATGTGGTCATGAATTGTATGAGGGAGTAAAAGTCTCATTCCAGAAGTAAAAGGTCAACATTAAAAGAGTGCAGATGAACACACTAACGATTCAAAATAACATTTTCCTCTTTGCCATGAAACTGTGGAATGCCAGTTCCTATGGCGGCCGTTCAGTTTCTGTTGAGGGGTTTCCTGCCACTTCAGCAAGTCTCTTCTTTCTGCAGGACATGACTGCAGCTCTCACCCAGGGCTCAGCACCTGCCTTGTTCGCTTCTCTCAACAAACCTGCTAGCTCGACTCCTCCATGTGTTCACCTCCATGTAAGCACATCTTTAGGGTGCACTGAGGACCCTGGTACTCCACCCTTTCCCAGCCTTTGATGTCTCGTTGTCTTAATTACCTCTGCTCTGATGCTGGCACTAAAGATCATAAAAATCATATTATTAAATTCAATTATATACCAGTTGCTCTTTGAGAACTCATCATCCCCTAATGAAGCTTCCTCCCACGGGCCCTGAGCTCCTGAAGGACAGAGACAGAGTTGTGCAGCTTTGTCATCTAGGGCCAGGTACAGCATCTGGCATGGGGAGGTCAACTAGCTGGCTCAGTAGAGATCAACTAGACTCAGAAGTGGCTGACTGCATGTGACTGGCCTTCCCTTCCCTGTCCCCGTCACAGTCTGCGTAGAAAACAGCCCTTCCCTCAACTGTTCCCCCAGCCTCAGAATCATACCTATAAAGAGCACATAAAAGTATCCATCCACTTTACAAGTCGTTATGGGAGTAAATTGAGTTAATGTGTGTATGAATGCTTTGTGGGCAGTGGTACAATATGTATGTGAATAAATACACCATCTTCTCCATTAGTGGATAATAAAATCAATTTAGTGGATCTTGAACATCACTTTTGTTGGTAATAAAATGGAGCGAAATGCAATGAAAAGACACCAGAGTGTAATGCAAATAATAAGGATAAGGAGCGTTTGCTGGAAATTCTTGGTGCAGGTGTGTGTGTGCTTGTGCATGGGAGTGTGTACTGAGTCTCAAAAGATTTTTCCCCCCTCTGGGTCATGGCAAAAATCATTTGAAAATCACTGACACAGAGGTTGACTGGGGCTTGAGGAGAAGAAGAAAGGGGATGAACCAGAGTTTGGAAAGCAAGGAGACTGGGAGAGGGGGAGGGGGCCAAGTTCTTGCGGTAACAATATTAAAGGAGAGAATGCAGATGATATTCTGGACACATATTTAAGAGGACTTGGTGACCCTTCTAAACTTTTTTTTTGTATATTTATTTGTTTGTTTGTTTTGTGGCACTGGGGATTGAACCCAAGGGCATTCTACCTCTGAGCTACAACATCAGGCCTATTTCATTTTTTATTTAGAAACAGAGTCTCAATAAGTTGCAGGGGGTCTTGCTAAGTTGCTGAGGCTAGCCTAGAACCCACAATCCTCCTATCTCAGCCTCCCAAGTACTGAGATTACAGGTGTGCATCAAAACACCCAGCTCCTCCTAAACATTTAAATATTGCAAACAACCTCTAGAGTAATCATCTCCATTTTCATTATATCATTTCTTTGGTTCAAAAATGTCCACTGATTCTTTCCCAAATCCAGCCTTGCAGCTCAGAAGATTATCTATGAACTGTTTTCGTAGCTCAGTTCTCCTGTCTGGCCAGATTTCTTTTCCTGCATCTATGTATAACATTTCTCTTTCCTTCTGTGTGCTACCTTTACTCTCAACGTGTTCCTCTTCAACGTGGTGGCAGGTGTCCTAGGCAGGATTAGAAAGAACTAAATTCAAATCCTGTCCCCACCAACTGTTTTCTGTGGAGCTTGGACAGGATATTTTGCTTGGTTTTCTCATCTGTAAAACAGGCGTGGCACTACCACACTCGAAGTCCTGTGAAGACTTTAAAGAACAACACATGGTGTCTGTTCAATGATAATTGGTTCTTTCTTTCTTGAAAATTCTGATAATCTTTTTGTTCTCCATTTCCTTCCAATTTTTTATTTCATGTAACTGACTCTCTTAAGTTCTTTGAAGTTAGAAATCTGGATGTTTGTTTCATTTGTTTTGTATCTTACCTTCATCACTGTCAACAAGAAGCACAATACGTGGATATAATAGGTGCTCACTAAATGTTTACATGTTACTACAGGAACGGATATGGTTGTAATTCCCTATTTCCTGGGCTCAGTTACATTTTTCCCATTATGCAACTTTAATGAGCTCATTTAAAAAGGGAGATTATAAGAATATGAAAGAAAATTAAAATACCAATAATCCAGTCCTTTCACATGTTGAGAAAACATACAGTATAATATAAAATATAAAACACATGCAAACGGAAGATAACATCCAGTTTGGTAAGGTGTGTGTGTGTGTGTGTGTGTGTGTGTGTGTGTGTGTTTTGTAGTACTAGGGATGGAACGCAGGGGGAATTCTACCTCTGAGCTACACCTCTAGCTCTTTTTTTAAATTTTTTATTTTGAAACAGGGTCTCACTAGGCTGCTGAGAGTCTCGCTATGTTGCTGAGGCTATACTCAAACCTGAGTTCCTCCTTTCTCAGCCTTCCAAGTACTGGAATTACAGGTGTGCTGTTTTTGCATTTAACAATATTGTGAAGACTTTCATATTATTTCATTTCATGATCTCCCCACAAAATGTAAAGTCACAGTTATTTAATGGATGGCATAACTTTATCTCCAAGATTGCACCCTAATAATGGGCAAGTTAAAATTAAGGCAATGGACAGTATAGGGTAACTGTGTGGTTGCAATGGTACTTTAACATCTTCTTTCTGTAACCACTGGAGACTAATGTCACTAGGCATTAATGCAAGGTCATGAAAAGACCACAAGTCAAAGGTGACCACAGAGCCAAATTTAAAAATATTGATGCTGACACATATATAATTTTTATGACACATCACCAAGTTAATGAACCTGCAGCAGAGGCTTATGGCTAGAGAGTAGAGTGTATATTTGACCTATTTCAGTGAAAAAGAGTTGTAGAGCCAAAAACAAACAAACAAACAAATAAACAAACAAACAAACAACTCTCACCTTCAGATAAAAGATTACCAACAAATGAGAAAACATTAACATTTATCAAGATGTTCTTCAGAAAATCAACACTCCTGGAACACTCCTGCCTTCTTTCACTAGCTAATATTCTTACCAAGAAACAGAAGCAACATAAAACCCCCTTTATTATCACAACATTGATAATGCCTAAAGAAAAATCACATAGCCTATAGATTTTTAAAAAACAAACTGTATTAAATACAAATAAGACATTCAAACACTAAAGTCTCTAAAATGTAACTTCAGAAAAATTAAGATTCATAAAATATGGATTTTTAAAATTCTATGGAAAATATAAATTTCTAATATCTAAGTGTAATTCGAAAGTTAAATTCAAAGGCTGTTTTTGTGAGATTTAAAAATTAAGAAAAGATAACAAAGGAGCCCTCACCTGTTTGGACAGGAGCTCCTTGCAGAGCGTGTACAACGAAATGAACTTCCGGGCTAATGAGCGCGCATCCACAAAACCTTCAGCAACTAACATGATTTCACAGATGAGCTCCATGTCAGGGGCCACCATGGCACAGGGTCTGAAATGCAAACATGAACCGTAGTTCTGAAACGTGGTTAGGTCTAAGTATGAACTGCTTACTTAAATCAAGTGATTGAGCTGTACCAACATTCTCACCACTCCTATGCAGGCCACAATTACCTCTGTCAATCACTGCTAACAAGACCCTTCAATTCAACTACAAAACATCCATGGGTGACTGGACACCTGGTAAAAAATGGAAAGTTGGAAGTGGCAGAAGCCAAAAGAAATTCCATGGATCTATTCTACAAACTTTTTTTTTTTCTTGGTTGGAGGTTTTTTGTTGTGTTTTGGGGGCTTTGTGTTTTGAGTGTTTTCTTTTTCTTTTCATGGTGCTGGGGATGGAGCCCATGGCCTGGAGCATGTTAGCGTGCCCTCATACCCTCTACCACTGAGCTGCACATACTCGACCATCAGGTCTTCTTCCAGTGTCAAGTTGTCGCTGTGAAAAGAGGAACAGCGAGGCTGTGCTAGAGGCCAGCCTTTACCTGTGGCTAGTGGTGTGCTGGGAAAGGTTGAACAACCAGCTCTCCAGAAAACAGTGTTTGCTCATTTCCCTGGGGTAAATCCTCCACCACGGCCGGTTTCAAGTCACCAAGCCGGCTGTACGCTCAGAGCTGGGAGGAGGTGCAGAGGAGGTTGGCAGCGCACAGACACAGAGACAAATAGCCTCCAGCAGACAAGTGATAGTAAAATCATCACGGAGTCATGAGTTTTGAGTATTTATCGCCTTTGCTGAAATGTAATTTATTTAATCAAAAGTTGATGTAATTTAATATTAGTGGCTATACTTAGCAGCTCACAAAATTCATGAACACTTAATCAGAAGTTCTCCAAAGCTTGCACAAGCCATTCCTAGCACAACACTGCCTGGGGCTAGCATTGTGAGCATGTGAGGCTTTTTTTTTTTTTTTTTTTTTTTTTTTGGTGGTGGTGGTGGCAGTGGGAAGCTGACAGAGGTGTTCTATCTCTGAGCTACACCCTTGACCCCATTTTAGTTTTTATTTTATTAACTATTTAATTTTTGGTACTAGGGATTGAATCCAGGGGCATTCTACCTCTAAGCTACACCCCCAGCACTATTTATTTTTTATTTTGAAACAGGATCTCACTAAGTGGATGAGATTGGCCTTGAACCTGCCATCCTCTTGTCTTAGTCTCCCAAGTACTGGGATTACAGGTGTGTGCCATCATTCCTTGCTCTTAAGAAACTTTTAAGATGAAAATTTAGAAAAACATATCTTTAGATTCATTTTGGGGGGGAGGAGGACGGATCTTCTGAAAAGCTCTCTCCAAAGACAGTTGCCAATAATAGCAATGTGTGGAAAACTTCCACTCAGTCTTAAGTACAAAGGAGTAAGAGTAAATAAATAAACCTATTCTTTTACAGTTTTGATATTGGACATCACAATATTTACCCACTTGTTTCTGTAAATACAATTACAGTCTATCTCATGCACATCTAATTTTTTTTCCTTATTTTTATTGGTATATTGTAATCATACATCTTAATGAGGTACAAGTTGGCAGAGGCATACATGCACACAGCACTCATTTAACCATTCCCCAAGATTCCTTTGGATTTAGGTTATTGAATATTTCATCTATCTAAGCTGCTCTACTATTTTTTTCACATTGATTATTGTATATCATAATGATAGAAGAGGTAAAGAGGAAAATTAAATAGGGGGAGAAAAGGCTAGCATATTTACTTATTTTTTACTTACATTAACATAGGTAATAATTTTTTATGGTGTTGAGAATTGAACCCAGGGCCTTGTGCATGCTAAGCTGCACTCTACCATAATAATATTTGCTGAGCACTCATTTCATGCCATATTCATGTCCTCTGAGCTTTTCATACCCCCTTCCACTTAATTCTCACAATGCTATGAGACAGCTTTTCTTCTACTCTGCATTTTACAGAGGTGTGGACTGATGTCCCCAGGAGAACAAGCACATGTCCCAGTTAGGGCAGGGGGGGGGTGCAGGGGGGCGGCGGTCAAGAGATTCTTAGGGCCCAAGCACACTGTCTCCACTCACGAACAGTACGTCCTTCATCCAAATTTTTCTTTAAATTTTGCTGACACTAACATACATTATGCTGCACTTAATTTATCTAACAAAATTTACAAAGACATCATTTCAATTTTTGAGACTCAAATGAAGAAATGCATGAAATAAATTGGATCAGAAATGTGAAAACAAGCCGGGCGTGGTGGTGCACGCTTGTAATCCCAGCATTTGGGAGGCTGAGACCAGAGGATCCAGGTTCGAGGCCAGCCTCAGCTACCTAGTGAGGCACTCCACAACTTAGTGAGACCCGGTTTCAAAATAAAGAATAAAAAAAATAGGGTTGGGGGTATAGCTCGGAGGTAGAACG
>PVLC010015166.1:0-37873 GCA_004027655.1 Graphiurus murinus
TTTTTTTTTTTTTTTTTTTGCGGTACTGGGGATTGAACTCAGGGGCATTCTACCTCCGAGCTACACCCCCAGCCCTATTTTTTTATTCTTTATTTTGAAACCGAGTCTCACTAAGTTGCGGAGTGCCTCACTAGGTAGCTGAGGCTGGCCACGAACCCAGATCCTCTGGTCTCAGCCTCCCGAATGCTGGGATTACAAGCGTGTGCCACCACGCCCGGCTCATCATCATTTCTTTCTGATGAGAACATTCAAAACTCTTTCTTCTAGCTATTTCGAAACATACAATACATTATTGCTAATTATAATCACCCTACTGTGCAACAGAACATCAGAACTTATTCCCCCTATCTAACTGTAATATTGGACCTGTTGTCCAAACTCTGCCCATCTCCCACCAGGCTCCTCTTTCCAGCTTCTGGTAACCACCATTCCACTCACTACTTCAAGGACGTCAACTTCTAGATTTCACATGTGAGTGAGATCATGTGCTCCTATTTGTCTCTCTGTGCCTGGCTTATTTCACTTAATACAATGTCCTCCAGATCTATCTATGCTGTCGCAAGTGACAGGGTGTCCTCTTTTTAGAAGACTGAATACTGTTCTATAATGTACATGTACCACTTGATCTGTTCATCCATTGATGGACACTTAAGTTGAATCTATTTCTTGGCTATTGTGAATGGTGCTGCAATGAACACAGGAGTGCAGGTGTCTTCTACAGACTGATTTCAGGAAATGTTGTACGTCTGTAGTTATGTGTGTGTGTGTATGTGTGCATATATATAAATGTATGAAAATTTGAGATGTATACTTACGACTTGGCCCTTCACTTTGTGTATGCTATAATCTTGTTAGATTTCTTCCTCTTAAAACATAGACTGCTGTAATGGCACGGAACACTGAGTTCAGGACAACCTGCCTCTCACTTTTCACTGTCTTCACTTCTTCAGAGAGGGTTTCGTTGACCATGACTAGAGGAGCCCACCCTCCTCTCTGTACTTATCTCCTGATTTATTTTTTCACTGCACTTATCATCCTCTGAAAAATAGCTTATTTATTAATGCATCTACTGGTATTAATCTCTCACCACTAGAATGTAAATTCTGTGATGGCAGTGCTTCTGATTGTCTTGTTTCCTGTGGAATCCCCAGGAGGAAACATGTTGATTGACTGAGTGAGGTGAAGATATTTAATTCCTGGTATTAGAACCAGGTTACAGAATACCAAATATTACCAAAATAATGTTAGAAGATCGTATGATGCTCATGGTAAAGACTTGGGACAGTGGCCAAAGCGAAGAGTTAGAGTTTAGTAGGCCAAGGTCCAACATATGAGCCAGCAAACAAGGTAGTGGTCATAATGGGGCATGCAAGCCGGCATGCATGTAATCCCAGTACGGGGAGGCTGAGATAAGAAGGTTTGAGGATATCACAGGTTTGAGGATTAGCTTTAGCAACCTAGTGAGGCCCTCAGCAACTTAATGAGACTGTTTCAAAATAAAATAGGGCTGAGAGTGCAGCTCAGAGGCAGAATGCCCTTGGGTTCTATTCCCAGTACCAAAAAGAAAAAAAGAGGAGGAGGAGGAGGAGGAGGAGGAGGAGGAGGAGGAGGAGGAGGAGGAGGAAATAAAATAAAATCAGGCATGCAGGACCGTCAGATGAGCTGGGCCACAGTATGAACTCCAGCCAGTGAATGGTTCTGCGGGCAGATCAGTGTTGGAGTTTGAACCTGCCTCCTGAGGTTAGACTAAATGACTGTTTCTCAACCAGGGAAATTTTACTTTCCAGGGGGATATCTGGAGACATTTTTAGTGTCACAACTAGGGGAAGAGGTTACTGGCATTTAGTGAATAGAGGGCCTCTGTTAAACACCCCGTCACAAAGAGTTATCCAGTCCACGATACCAGTAGTGCCCAGGTTGAGAAACTTTGGAATAGAGAGTAGGGAGGACCACATCTGAAGTGGAAAAAAAATGGAATCTGTGCTTTGAAAACATAAGTATTGTGTCCGATGCTGTTGGGGGTGAAGGACACAGATTTTCTGAGCAAAAAGTTTTCTCTCCACACGTTAGTTTTTATAGATATTGTTTCTTCTGCAGTATATTTTACAGCGGTATCCTGGGATTTAAAGCCTAAAACTAGTTTGAGTTTTTCTTGCTGGATAAGCTGCTACTCCTGGCAGCCCTGTCTGACAGCCAGTCTGTCTTGGGCTCCAGGCCAATTTCTTTAATGAATCTCTCTAATTTAATTCATATTTTCCCACCTCTCTATTAAGTACCACCCAGGCTCATCGAGCCTAATATTTGAACCAAACACATTTCAATGACTGTCCCTTCATTAAACATCATAAGCTCTTTCAGGCCTTGGCAGGCGGGTGCCCCCCCTTGATAACCTAGAGCCCCAGCAAAGTCAATAGTCCAAGTTAATCCCTCGGCTTCCTTCTTCCCAGCTGGGGCTGGAGCCTCCTGGGTGAGACAGGCTTTATTGCTGGGGAAGCATAAGTTTTTCAGGCCAATGGATTCAGCTATATCTCATGCCTTGACACTAGATGTCAGCGAAGGGTAATTGTTGTCTCAATTTAGAGGCCAGCTCAGGTAGCTGCTGGCATCCTTGGTTCATGTTTTATAGCAAAGGTGAAGTATGGCTCCATTCCCACTGCACACATATATTACAATAAAAGGGGATATTGGCGCCTAGTGTTTTTAAAGGCTAGTCATAAAAGATGAATAACGAGGCAGTTTAAAGCTAAAAGACAGCTGCCAAGCTCAATGGCTATGATAGATGCCGAACACCCCATGTGGAGAAAACCCGTTCCTCCGAGACCACCATCCAAAAAATTAATTACTACCATTCAGCATCTTTAAATGTGCCACTTAATATACTGCTACCATAATTAAATTTCCAGCCCTGTGACCTTGAGACCATTTCCTGAGATAATAAATGAGATCAAGGTTTAATCGATGCAGATGCGAGTAGAAACTGCCCAAGTATGCCAAGAGCCACTGTGTGTCTCATGGAGTCAGGGTTGGGGGTGGGGCGGGGGTGGCCAAGGTGGGACAGTGCTCTGTCTCCATGAAGTCTGTCCGTCTCTCACAGGATGTCTCCTAACGTTTCTGGGTTGGCCAACCAGGATAGCCCTGAGCTGAGAGCCAAGGGGCTGGAGTTCTTGTCAGGGCTCTGCTGCTAAAATTCTCTTTGACCTTGGAAGAGTCACTTCTGGGACTTTGGAGGCTATTGTCCTGTCTAGAAAGAAGGGTCATAGGACACACTCTCCACAATTCTTTTAAGCCCTAAAGTTCTGAGTTCTTTGTCAAGCTTTGTGAGAGCAACATGTTGCTGGCTCCTTTCCTCCCAGAAATAGCAACCCTCACTCAGCCCTTTCTCCAGCTCTCTCTTAGAAACTGTAAAGTATGCAGCTAGGTTTCTCTGTCAGCAGCTTTTAGGTGCCAATGATTGGTGAATAGTGTTTGCTAGTATCTCCTGTAGAATGTTATTGTTTTAATAGCCAGGCTCTTAGAGGGTTCCGGACACTCCCTGATCTAGGTAACCCTAGGACATACCTAGGGCAGACTTAGTTCTTTGCCAAATGAAGGATTAATTCTCAAATGGAACAGCTAGAAAAATGAAGTCTTTGCAGAGAATCTGGCTAAAGTGAAAGCCAAAGGTAGGTTGAAAGAGTGAGGCCACATGCCTGCAGTCAGGGAGCAATGTGTGGAGGGAAGAATGGGTGACTCTAACTCTAACCCACCACTATAGAGTGGAGGAGCTCACATTCAGTTCCAATTAAAAACTACCAGGTGGGCGCAGTGGTGCACACCTCCGATCCCATTACTTGGGAGGTTGAGGCAGTAGGATTGCAGGTTCGAGGCCAGTGTGAGAGAACAAGACCCTGTTTCAAAATAAAAAAATAAAATAGGACTGGGGGTATAGCTCAGAGGTAGAATGCCCCTAGATTCAATCTGCAGTACCAAACAAAAAAATGAAATTACTGAATATAAGCTAGGATCTAGGAACTCTACTCGAGGTTGGTGCTTGTCCTCCATTTGCTCATAACATTTTAGGAAAATAGAAATTATTTCACAATAGCATCATAGTATAGTAATAAATATTTGCATAGGGTACTCACTAATGGCTGGGATCTTGTTAGCTTTGCCTTTTATTAGTCCCTTATTTCCAGGTGCCTTTTTTTTTTTTGTTGTTGTTGTTGAACCCAAGGGTACTCTATTTCTGAGCTACATCCCCAGTTCTTTTTATTTTGAAATTTTAAACAGGGTCTTGCCAAGTGGCTGAGGACTTTGCTAAATTGCTGAAGCTGGCCTCAAGTCTGTGATCCTCCTGTCTCAGCCTCCTAATACAAATCTATGCCACCATGCCTGGATGCCTTTTTTTTTTTTTATTAATTTCCCAGTGCTGGGGAGTAAACCCAGGATCTCTTACATGTGGGGCAATCACTTTACCACTGAACTATACCCTCAGCTCTCCAGCTGTTGTTTTGAATCCCTGTTAACTGATTGGTCTTTTTGTGGTGCTATAGTTTGAATATGGCTTGTCTCCACCAAAACTCAACGTTGAGACTTGGTCCTCAGTGTAAAGGTATTGAGAGGTGGGTCCTCTGGGCCATGAGGGATGCCTTGTGAATGGATTAATGTTTCTTTTGGCAATAGCTTAGCTATCTTGGGAATTCAGCCCCTGTTTCTTCTCCTCTGCACAAATCCATTTCCTCTTTCACTTTCTGCCATGAGTTGAAACAGTGTGAGGCTCTCACCAGAAGCCAAAAAAGAGCCAGCACCATGCTCCAGCCTCTAGAAACATGAACAAAAATAAACAACTTTTCTTTAAAAATTACCATCTCATGAATTTTGTTATAGCAATAGAAAACAGACTAAGACAAGTAGTGATATCACCCCCACAATATGAACACAGAAACCACAAGCCTTAATTTATCACAGCCTAAGAACAGTTTGCTTAATGTTAGCCTTTTCTTCTGTAAATAAATATTGAATAAATCTTCAATCTACCTACATGTCTCCTTGCCCCACACCATAAGTCTAAGGCAGCGAGTCTCAACTGAGAGTGATTTTTGACAATACCTGGAGACATTTTAAGGGTCACAGGGGGTGGATTGCTCTTGGCATCTAGTGAGGAGAGGCCAGGGATGCTTGGAATATCCGATGATTCCCCTGAAACCCTGGCCTAAGGGTGTTGCTGTGTTTTTGTCCCCCTAAAATCCATATGTTGAAATCCTAGCCCCCAACATGATGGTATTGAGGAGTGGGGGCTTTTGGGGGTGATTAGGTCATAGGGTTGAGCCTTTGTGATTGGAGATAGTGCTCTCATAAAAAGACATGAGAGAGCTTTGAGATCTCTCTCTCTCTCTCTCTCTCTTTCTCTCTCTCTCTTTCTCTCTCCTTTCTTCCATGTGAGGCTACAATTAGAAGACAACCATCTGCAAACCGGGAAGTTGGGCCCTCAACAGATGTAGGATCTTGGACTTACCAGCCTCCAGAATTGGAAAAAATACATTTCTGTTGTTTAAGCTATCTAATCTATGGCATTTCTGTTACAGAAGCCTGAACTAAGACAGTAGTCTACCTCACATCAATTCAACCAGTTAAAAAGTAATTAAAAACAATACCACATCTTTTGTGACTTTGGTCTTGGTGTACCAAAATAATTAGTTTAGCTGATTTTTTGTTGTTGTTATTTAGAACTGAGTTACTTTTGTGTGGATTGGTGGAGGCTCAGCTGTGCTACCAATTGGCCAAGACAGGCATTAGCTGCTCCCAGAATTCTGAGCCTGAGCAGGGCAGTCATGGGAGGAGGTGAGGATTAAAACAGTCACTGACAGGTATCTTGAGAGAGAAAATTGACCCAATGACTGGGCCCTGGAGGAGTCTGACATTAAGGGAGAACCAGCAGAAAAACCCAAAAAGGAGTGATCAGAAGATTAGAAGGGGAGCCAAGAGAGGGATGCCCCAGAATCAAGACAAAGTAAGTGTTTCATGGAGGATCCATGATGCCAAATGCTACCAAGAGGTAAATAAAACAGGAACATTTGTATTTAGAGTTGAGATCATTGAAGATCCTGACAAGAGCTTTTCCAGTGGTGTGGAGGTGGACAAAGTTGGATTTGAGGGGGTTCAGCAGATATAAAGGATGAGAAAGCAGACCCCTTTGAGAAATTTTGCTCTACAGGGGTATAGAGAAGTAGCACTGTCATTAGAGAGGGATTGTGAGACCAAGAGGTGCGTGTTGTTTGCTTCTGAGATGGGAACATAATAGCACATTGGCATGTTGATGAGAGTGATTCACCAAGGAGGGAAATATTGGTGATGGAGGAGGGAAGGGGACAATTGCTTGAACAATGTTTTTGATGGGACCTCACACACAAAGCAAGGGTTAGAGTAAGGTGGAACCAAGGATAGGTCCTCCATTGTGTATTTGATATCTATTGCTATGTAACAAGTTGCCCCCAAATTTAGTGGCTTAAAGCAAAAAAAAAAAAAAAAAATCCATACTTACTATCTTACACAATGTCTCTTGTCGGGAATTTAGCAGTATCTAAGCTGGATGGTTCTGCCTGAGGTCTCTCATGAGGTTGTAGACAAGATTTTGGCTGAGGCTGCAGTCATCTGAAGGCTGGACAAGGGGCTGAGCATCTGCTTCCAAAATGGTGTACTCAAATGGTTGGCAAGTTTGTATTGATATTGGAAGGAAGCTTTCATTCTTCACCAGATGGGCCCCTTTATCGGGCTGTTTAGTATACTCATGACATGGCAGTGTCTCCCAGAATAAATGATCCAAGAAAGAACAGGCAGACATCTCAGTGCTTTTATAACTTAGTTTTGGAAATCACACACCTTCATAGCCTCCACAATCTATTTGTTAGGAACAAGTCATTAAGCGTAAGGGATTAAAGCTACATGTTCTTCTTGTTGTTGCAGGTAGAGTTCTTTTTTTTTTTTTTTTTGTGGTGCTGGGGATTGAACCCAGGGACATTCTACCTCCAAACTATACCCCAGCCCTATTTTATATTTTTATTTGGAAATGGGTCTCACTAAATTGCTGAGAACTTCGCTGAGTTGCTGAGGCTGGCCTTGAACCTACAATCCTTCTGTATTAACCTCCTAAATACTGGGATTGCAGGCATGTGCCACCATGCCCAGACTTATTGTTTGTTTTAAGATCGAATTTTTCTATCTCAGCCTCCCTAGACACAGAGATTATAGGAGTGTACCACCACGTCTAGCTTATTCTCCACTTTTTGAAGAAAGAAATGTTCTAGACTTTCTAAATATATTTTTAAACCACCACATTTAGTAACAGGAAGGAAGTCAGTGGAAGTGGGCACAGATCCTAGTAGGCTCTTGGTTTTACTGAAATAGGAAGCACGGCCATCAGTTGAGCATGGGGAAGGTCTCGGATACTTAAGGAGAGAGTATATAGGAAAGCACTGGGAGAAGGGGAAAGCGAATGGATGGGTGGTGGGATTTCCAGGTGAACCAAGGGCTATCTTGAGGTGAGTGGTCATCAGCTTAAAGGGAGGCCGATCTGCAGTTTGGATGGTTTTCTCCAACCAAGTGCAGCTGAGAGCATAGCCTGTGAAAAGAAATCCTAACCTTCATGAAGTGAGATTATGGATTTTTCTTTTTTATTCAAGTTTCCTTTTTTCCCCCAAAAGAATATATTTATTTATTGTATTTTTATTTGTTTGTTTTCTTTTTTATTTAAGCGTTATTACAGACTTGTTTCCTTTTTTTTCCCCAAGAGAATATGTCTATTTGTAGCCGGGTGTGGTGGCGCATGCTTGTAATCCCAGCATTTGGGAGGCTGAGACCGGAGGATCCGGGTTCGCGGCCAGCCTCAGCTACCTAGTGAGGCACTCCGTAACTTAGGGAGACCCTGTTTCAAAATAAAGAATAAAAAATAGGGCTGGGGGTATAGCTCAGAGGTAGAATGCCCCTGAGATCAATCCCCAGTACCACAAAAAAAAAAAAAAAAAAAAAAAGAATATGTCTATTTGTTTGTGTTTACACAGGAACTGTGCTTTGTGTCTCTTTACAATTATTTTATTCTGTCAAGTTTTCCTAAATCAATGGAATGTAGGATTTATCCTCCCTGTTTGGGTCACATGAGCAAATATGCGTAGGTGTGAATCAGAGCCTCACTGGCCAGGTTCATTCTGGTGTTGGGAAGGTGAACTAGACCCCATGCTGGGATTTACAGCAGGACAGTTTCTCTCTGTGTGAGGAAAGTATCCTAGCAGGCAGAGCTACTTAAACACAGAAGAACCCCTGCACAAGGAGCACGTGAGCTCCTCTTTCCAGGGAAGTGGCGAAGCATCTGCCAGGCTCCTTCAGAAGGAAAACCTGCACCAGGTGGGAGGATGGAGAGGCTGGGTGACTTTCGAGGCCTCCTCCAATTCTCAGGTCCTATGATCCAGTTATCTGGGGTCTATTCATTGAACAAATATTTATTGAGTCCTTACCATGTGACATGCACCATGAACTGAATGCCTCTCGTGCTCCACTTCAGGTCTTCTGAGACTCACCTCTCACGTTGGCCACAGCTGTGTCGTCCACTTCCTGCAGACTTCAACCAGCTCTGCACAGATGTAGCCAGCCCAGGCCTTTTTGCTTCCTGTCTCTGGCTTCTCTGAAGCTGTCTTCTTGGGTTCTGAGGGAACTGTGGTTGGCCCTAGTGCTGGTGTAATCCAGATGCGGGGGAGACGTTAAAACTCCTTGACAGTCCTTGACTGGTGCTGCAGGAGAAACCTGTGCACTTGTAATTTTGATAGCCAAGGACATGTTGCTCTTCACTGGCATTGTAGCAGTTTGCACACCCACAAGGAATGTGTGAAAATGTCTGTTGAGGGATTAAAATGATTAGTTTTTAAAACTCACAACTGATTTTATTGTTTTGGTAGAGGGCAAGCAAATGACTAAAATCAACATTTACCTATGGAAAAGCTTATATTTTTAAGAAGAAAAATGGAATCTGTATTACAAAAATTGTACATAGAAAATTTTCTTTTTCTTTTCTCCCTTCCTTCCTTCCTTTTTTTTTTTTTTTTGGCACTGGGGATTGAACCCAGGGGTATTCTACTTCTGAGCTACACCCCCAGCCCTTCTTTTTATTTTGTATTTTGAAAGAGGGTCTTGCTGAATTACAGCATGGGCCTCAAACCTGTGATCCTCCTGTCTCAGCCTCCTAAGTACTTAGATTACAAGTGTGCTCCATTTGAGCTCTGATTTGAGCCCTGAAGTTAAATTTCAATTCCCACTACCTGTGGATTCAGAGGTTTCTCCTCCAAAGACTGAGTTCTCAGGCTTTTGGCCTTTCTTTTCTTTTCCTTCTTGGGTCAATTAAATGAGTTTCTCCACTCCCCTGATTGCTGGGAAAGGAGGGTGTTTCTGTTGCTATCAGGATGGGCTGTAATTCAAGTAGCTTCCTTTATATCATGTGTGAGGAACCCTGAACTTTCCTTAAACTGATTTGTTTCTCCTAGGACTTTGTTTCTGCCTGGGCATATTCCTATCAATAACTACTTTTTTCAATCTGTAGTGATTTTCCTCTCATAATTGATAAGCTGTTGAAATTAACCTGCATTCCCCATTTTTCCAAAGAGTTCTGTTTTTATGCCTGACTCTTGCTTAGTTTACTTATCTGATATTAATTTTTATAAGACAACCTAGAAATTCTTGCTTAACAGACATTTTAGTGTATTGCAGTCAGTCATATTTAGGTGTGGTCATTCATTCCTCAACCATGATTAATGCTCACACATGTTGAGAAGGGGGCTTGTGAGTGATTTTGCCCAAGGAAAGGAGTCCTATGCTACTAATAGAGGTGGTTGGCCTGTTTGCAACTTTCAGGCATAGAATTACCTAGACAATCTTATTTAAAGCAAGATTTGAAGATGAGGAACTTGTGAAGAAAGAAAATATACAAAAATTGAAAACTGAAATTCCAAATGATTTACTACTAGATTCTTTTCGACCTCTCTTTAGTAAATGAGGGTGAGGTTCTAAAAGATGAATGGAAAATGTTAATTGTACTAATATGATTGCCTACTGGTAATATGATTGCCTTCAGTATCTTAAAAAAATAAAACTATGAGGGGATAATTGTGCAAGTAAAAAGATTATGAAGGTTGGATGTGGTGGCGCATGCCTATAATCCCTGTACTTGGGAGGCTGAGACAGGAGGATTGCAGGTTCATGGCCAGCCTCAGCTACTTAGTGAGGCCCTCCGCAATTTAATGAGACCCCGTTTCAAAAGAAGGAATAAAAAATAGAGCTGGGGAAGTAGCTCTGAGGTAGAATGGCCCTGGGTTCAATCCCCAGTACTGCAAAAAAAAAAAAAAAAAAAAAAAAAAAAAAAAAAAAAAAAAAAAAAAAAAAAAAAAAAAAAAAAAAAAAAAAAAAAAAATTATGAAGGTGTCCTAGCAAGGAGTAAAACTCACCTCTACCAAATCAGTCCTGTTAGTTTATGGTTGCACCTGTTGAACTTTGGGAGCTGGTTTTATGAGCCATAAACCCCATAACTCCTCAAATAATAATCCATGAAAAGATGAGCAATTGTTACCATTTTTCTTTAATCTGTATCAAGAGAAGGGAAAAAGATGGGTGAGAAAGGAGGGAATCAATTGTAGTTCTGTCTCCTGGTCATCCTGCCAAGCACATCATGAGTAGGTAGGACACCTAGCAACAGGTCCATGAGGAGAGTGACGGAGAACGAAGCTCAGTGTATGGAGAGGCCAAACCCAAAGGGTGATGAGTCAGTCTTTCAACTTTTAAATTGTTTATTTGTAGGATTACAACAGTTAAACTTAGCCAACCAGAAAAAGAGCCTAAGGTGTCGGTCCACCGCTGCAGTGCCGTTGCACAGTCCCTAGGAACACACTCCTTTTTCCTGTCTGTTACTTGGGTAGACTGTGCTGTCGGCAGAAACCCCAAGATGGCATTCTTGCCTCATTTTTCTAAATGACTTCTTTGGTTCAAAAATAAAACAAAACAAAACCCTCTGTAATCCTTACAAGATTGGGTGATTCAATTTAGGGAAGAGAGGGAGAAAGTGACATTCTTTACTTTTTTAATTCACTTTTTTTTTTTTTTCTGTACTGGCATATTGGGAATTGAACCCGGGGTTATTCTACCTTCAATGTACACCCTCAGCCCTTTTAAAAATTTTATTTTGAAACAGTCTCGCTAAGTTTCTGAGGTTGGTCTAGAACCTGTGATCCTCCTGTCTCAGCCTTCCAAGTGCTGGGATTACAGGCATGTACCACCACGTCTGGCTGGCATTCTTTATAACACCTAATAATCAGTGCTTTCTTGAGGGGTAGAGAAACCAGTTGCCTATTGGCTGTTATTTTAGATATGCTCGAGGAAAAGGTCCTGGCTCAGAATGATTTCTGGCTGCTGGTCAGCCATGTGGCTGCCATGCACAGTGGGGACCCTCTTTCTGTGTATCCTCAAGGCTACAGGAAGCCCCCTGCTGACACCTAGGAGTAGCAGCAGCACGGTAGGCCATCACCAGCCATTGGTAAAGCCCCTGGGTGTGTTACCTATCTAGCAAGACTTGAAGGAAGAGGGCCTAGGACAGGTACACTTTGGCTGAACCACAGACTGAGGAGAAACATGAATTGCTACACTTTTAATTCCATTTTATAACTTAGAATCTCTACGTACCTCTTGTCGAGTTAGTGAGACCCTGTTAGAATAATAGAAGTGTTACTATTCCCACTGTATATAAGGTAAGATGCAGTTTAGAGAGATGCTCTGAATTACCTAACTTTGTGCAACACGATTGGAAGTGGGGGGACTGTTGGAATGATGCCGGAGAGATCAGAATGAGACTCACCTCCTCGGCGTGTGTGTGGCCCCTCCCTGCCGAGCACATGCTTTTCACTGACTCTTAAACATGCTCAAGTCTCTGCTGTTACTCGCTCTGTTGTGAAATACAAACTGCATGTATCAGTCTCAACTCTCTCTTCTCTGCAGAAATGAACACTATTGATCATTCTGTCCATCTTAAGATAATTCATGGTTTTCTCCTTTCTTCCATTTCAAGTCTCTACTCAGGCTTGGTGGCCTCTGCCCAGGCATCATATGGAGAAGTTCCTGCTCCTTTTTTCTTATCCCACTCCGTACATCCCCATAGTGTGAATCACTAGTGACTTCCAAATTTATATCTCCAGCCCAGCTGTTGTCCTCTGAGGTCCAGACATCTATGGATAGCACCTAATCAAAATCTCCACCGGGCTCCTCCAAGGGCACCTCAAATTCAACCTGTCCAACACCTAAATTCACACTGCTCTACTCATGTTTTCATATTTATTTATTTTTTATTTTTGTGGTGCTAGGGGTTGAACCCAGGGGCATTCTATCTCCAAGCTACATCCCCAACCCTTTTTTATTTTCTATTTATTTTTTGCTGGGAGTCTTGCTCCACTGCCAAGACTATCCTCAAACCTGCGATCCTCCTGTCTCGGCTTCCTAAGCACTAGGATCATATAGGCATATACCACCATGCCTGGCTTTCATGTTTTCTTTAAAACATTTTAAAAATATACATTTATTGGTGCATTGTCATTATACATCCTCATGAGTTATAGAGTGATAGGAACACATGCACAAATGCTGTGTGCTTCCCTCCAGACCGCACTCCTCCGCTTCCCTTGAGATTGGGGTTGATAATTTCATACGTGTACGTAGAATTCTTTGAACTGTTGCCTTTATCAAGACCCCCTCTGAAGTCCCTTTTGTTACCCAATTTTTCTCTAGCTTCTACATAACAGAAAACATACAATGTTTTCTACCTAGCTAAATAGTGCCAGCATCCAACGTGCAGTAAACCAGAGACCTCAGACTTCTTCTCAGCCACTTTTTCTTCTTCACCTTCTGTAGTCAATCTGATATTGAGTCCTCTCAATTTTATTTAAATATCTCTTGACTTGGTCCACTTTTCACCTTCTCCATTGTTGAAGCACGAAATCTAGACCACCACCACCTCCCATCTAGAGTTCTTAGTATTTTCCCTGAGTTCTTTTTAATCCAGTCTCCACAATGAAGGGAGAGACATTTTTTCAGCACATGAATGTGGTCATGTTTGCCTCTTGTTTAAAAGACTATTGCTCTAGTGATAAGGAACAAAATCTTAGCAGGTCTTACAATGTCCTGCATGGTTTGGGCCCTGCCAGCCTTTCCAGCCTCTTTGTTTGCCAGTTAGCTCCTATCTCCCACCTTCTTTATCATTTTTCTCCTCTCTCTCTCTTTTCCTTCTTTCCTTCCTTCTCTCTCTCTCTCTCTTTTTTTTTTTTTTTTTTTTTTTTGGTGCTGGGGATTGAACCCAGGGTCATTCATCCTCAGCCATTTTTATTTTGAAACAGGGTCTCACTAAGTTGCTGAGGGTCTCATTAAATTGTAGAGGCTGGCCTCAAACCTGTGATCCTCCTGTCTCAGCCTCCCAAGTACTGGAATTAAAGGCCTGTGATGCTGTGCCTGGCTTCAACTCTTCATTTTTGCTTGCTCCCCTGGCCCTCCCCTGTCCTTTGCCATTTGTCAGATTTCAGATTAAGGATTATCCTTTCAGGCAAGACTTCCTGTACCTTCTCCTCTCTCTATTCCTTTGATATGACTCACTTTCAAAAAATGGTTATCATCCTTCAAAGTGCTTGATAGGCTTAGAATATTGTATGTGCTCAGTAAATATTTGTTGAGAGACTGAATGGTGAGAAAGGAATAGCAAGATCAACTTCATTGATCACAATCTTGACCAGTTTAAATCATGCTGTAGATTTGCAGGGAGAACTGATATAATCTATTTTATACTTCAGGGGTCTTAAAGAAAAGATTACAATATGATTACTCTTTAATGGTATAAAAAATCACAGTTATTTTTAAATGCTCAAAATTAAGTGATATAACCCCAAAACAAATAAATATCTGTTTGTTGGGACTGACATTTTTCTTTAAGTTGACATCAAGATATATTCCATTCCATAGCTTATCAAGTTGGTTTTTGTCATCAGGAAAAGGAGAAAATTTCACAGAAAGAAGTTCTTGTACAAATTTTAATAAGAGGAGAGCTAATTCAATGTTAGTTGCTGAGAGGATTTATGAAAATTTCCCTATTAAAATCTAACAACTGGAAGCCAGATGTGACTGCATATCTGTAATCCCAGTACTTAGGAAGCTGAGGTAGGAGGATCATAGGTTTGAGGACAAACTCAGCAACTGAAAGAGACCCTGTTTCAAAATAAAAAGGGCTGGAGGTATAGTTTGGACATAGAATATCCCTGGGTTCTATTAACAACAACAACAACAACAACAACAGCAACAAAAATCTACTGGAAAATGGGCTGAGAAGGAGGAAAATAGCCAAGTTAGATAGGGCTAAAAGCATCTGATGCATCTACTCAGAGACTTACCATGATGATCAAAATAAATATCATGCAAATATAAGATATCTCATAGGCTTTCCCTATGGTCAATCAGAAAAAAATTAAGCTTTTTAAATGAATGAAGTTTGAACTGGTAAGTATATTCTTCATGCTAATCCTAAAATTGATAAATTCAATAATCACATCTAAAAGAAAAGGTTCATCTAAAAACAAATTTGTATTTAAAAAAATGTGACATTTCAGCCAGGTGGGGCGGCGCATGCCTATAATTCAGTATTTGGGAGGCTGAAACAGAAGGCCAGTGTGTGGTAACTTAGTGAGGCTCTGTTTCAAAATAAATAATAATAAGGGCTAGAGGTGTAGCTCAGTGATAAAATGCCCCTGGTTCAATCCCCAGTACCACATGCACACACAAAAGGTGACATTTCACTGGACTATAATTTTTGTTATAAATATATACATTGTTTTTCTCCAAAAGCACCTTGTGGCTATTATATGCACATATAATAGCTATTATATGGCTATTATATGGGATACTAGAAACATAGCATTTAATTTAGTCAAATTTCTTTTAATTAAGTAGATGTTTTCAAAGAATTTACTATTTTGGCTGCATTCAACAGCAGATTGGTAAATTTCTTTCTCTCTCTCTCTCTTTCTCTTTCCCACTGATACTATTTTTGCAGTGCTGAGGATTGAATCCAGGGCCTTACATGCTCTAGACAAGTGCTCTATCATTGAGCCATTGAACTATAATTCTCTCCCTGGTAAATTATTTTCTAAACCAACTTTTAGGGGGTAGAAATTCAACTGATATCTTTTAAAACCCTGAAGTATATAAGAAAATTAGCACCTAATTGTATACATAGAAACTAATGACAGGTAATTCACCTTTTGCATTTAGTTCTCATGTTTAGCCATAAAAGCCCACTCAAAGATGGGCGTGGTGGCGCACGCTTGTAATCCCAGTACTTGGGAGGCTGAGACAGGAGGATTGCAGGTTTGCAGGTTCAAGGCCAGCTTCAGCTACTTAGTGAGGCCCTCTGCAACTTAGTGAGACCTTGTTTCAAAATAAAGAATAAAAAATAGGGCTGGAGGTGGAACTCAGAGGTAGAATGCCCCTGAACTCAATCCCCAGTTCTGAAAAAAAAAAAAAAAGCCCCACTCAACTAAGAAGACAAAATATTCATTTTCTTTCAGAAATGTTAAGCAGCTCTAACTTTTGATTAATTTTCAAGACAAGTTGAGGACCAATGTGATATTTCAGATTTACTTTTAAAGGTAGTTTTTTTTTCTTCAGTCTAATTTAGGATCTCTGGGATACACAAGATATTTTACATATGCTCCTAGGAATAATTGATAGTTCAAGCTTCTGTGTTATACTTGTTAAAATATTTGCATTCACAAGCAATGTCAGAATTGTAGCTCAAGGCTAGATGCATATCTTTCCTAAGGAACATAAGACATAAATAGCATTTTGAATTATAATTGTTTTGAAATCATAAATTTAAAGATACAGACCTACATTTTATAAGAAGCAGACATTGTCATCCTCATTTGAGTTTTTTATTTGTTTGTTTGCTTTCATTGAGCATGGATGTGCCACACACTATGACAGGTATTGGATGTAAAGGTGAGCTTGTGTGCCTGACCTTAGGAAGCCTAGAGTCCAGTGGGGAATACTTACTAATAATCAGATAATTACAATGCAGTATCCTAAGTCCTGCAATTGCAGTGAGTCCTGGGATTCTTGGAGCAAGCAGAAAGAACTCTGTGCTGGTTATCAGTGCTGTTCACTGAGATACTGTTTCTTCTCTTCGGCACATGGCATGATTGTACCTTATCTCTTTAAAGTTAGGCATGACTTATTTTGGCTAGTGGAATATGAGTATAGCTAACACTAGTCAAAAGTTGGTGGAAATACTCCCTTCCTCCTTTTTCCTTTGTGGTAACCATTGATGCTCCATTGGGACCCTGCAGGTGGATGATATGGAGCAGAGTCCTCAGCTGATCTGCAATGGGAGAGATAAACCCTTGCATCTTGAAGACATGGGGATTGGAGGATGGTTATTTTGCACTTTACCTAAATTATACAGATCACTGCAGGCTTATTCCAGACTTAGAGAACTCAAAAAGGCTTAGCACAAGGCTGAGCTGAGAGATGTGGGGTGAACCAGAGCTGTCCAAGTAAAGAATTGAGGCAGCAGTGTTCCAGATTTAAAAGTACATGCAGCCTTGGAGAAGGATAAGATTTCACCTTGTTTAGGAAGAAGTTTGTTTTTGTTTGTTTTTTTTACAGTTGTAGCAGTGCAGCAGATATTGGAGAATTATACAGAGTAGGACAAAAGCTACTTAATAGCAAGGATAAGATGCCAAAAAGACTTCTGACAGGTTTATTTCAGATCTTGGACACAGAAGAGAGAACTGAGGAACCAAACTGCTGTGAACCAAAATAACGACAATTGTCCTTTATGGAGAACTCACCTGCAAAGGACAAAGTAGACCTCCTCTTTCCAGAAGGGATACTTGAATTCCTTACTTAAGAAGTCATTGCCTCAGTTTGTACTTGGCTTCTGCACATATAGTTGCGGATCAAGTTTTCATCTTGTACAAGTTAGTGATATCTATGTCTTTGCATATGTACTGGTTTGTGAGTTCCTTGAGGGCAGGACACATGTCATTTTCAATTTATACATTGTTAAGTTCTCAATAAATCCCTATTAAGCGCCCATCATTATTTTAGGAATCTAAAGGCTTTGTCTAGCTTGTAAATAACTGCTTTAAATGGAGATAAATATCTCCAGGAGATGTCCACTTAAAAATGTTCCAGAAACCTGCTGAGGCTTTTGTTTTGTTATTTGGTGGTACTGGGGATCGGACCCAGGGACATTCTATTTCCAAGCTACTGGGGATTGAATCCAGGGATATTCTATTTGCAAGCTATACCCCTATCCCTATTTATTTTTTATTTTGAAGCAGGGTCTCATTAAGTTGCTGAGACTGGCCTTGAACCTGCCATCTTTCTGTCTCATTTTCCCAAGTACTGGGTTTACAGGTGTGTGCCTGCTGAGGTCTTGTGGTGATAGGAAAGGCGAGGGACTTAGGGATATTTTGCCTAAGACTTGGGTTTTAGGCCACCACTTCCTGGTTGTGAGACCTTGGTTTTCACTTTCACAGTCTTGTTTTCCTAAATTGTAATCTGCAATGTCCCTAGTCTTCCAGGGATATTCTGAGGCCAAAATGTCAACTCAGAGAAGTTTAAAATGCTGTTCAAAATGATGAGATATTCATATTGCTGTTATCAGAAGCATCATTCTTGGGTTGTTATAGGTGGTGGATATAATACAAAGCCTTTGCAGTCAATTAGACTTGGGTTTCAATTCTTTCTCAAACACTTAAATAGTTGCAGAATCTCGTACTATTTTCCTACCAACTTAAACTATCATTTCTAAAAAAGACTTTTCTTATACAAATACTCTTAGAGAAGAAATCTAGAATGCTAGCAGGACATTGAATTTTGAAGTTGTGCATGTAGAGTTCAAATCCCACCTCCATTACTTAGTAGGAGTGGGTAAATTAACTTTCTAGAGCCTCAATTTCTAGATCATTATTCTGGGGACAATGTTACCCAGTTTTCCAAGGCTAAGAGACTATTTAAAGTAGAAGGAACTGACTTGCTCAAATGTTAATGTATCTGTTAACTTGATCTCTAAAAAATCCTCAATCCATCCAGGCGTGGTGGCCCATGCATGTAATACCAATACTTGGGAAGCTGAGACAAAAGATTGCAGATTCGAGGCCAGCCTCAGCAACTTATCAAGATCTTCAGTAACTGAGAGCTTATTTTAAAATAAAAAATAAAAATGGCTGAGGCTGTATCTCAGAATAGATGAGATATAGATGTAGAATGCCCCTGGGTTCAATTCCCAGTATTAAAACATAAATAAATAAATAAATTAAATAAAAATAAAAAATCTGAATCTGAGTGATTCATGAAAAAGGCTCAATCATGGCATAAATAAAAATGACTGAATAAACTTAAACTTAGACCTCAGGTCATTTTGTGACTCACTAGACCAGACCATATTCCTATAAATAGGCAGTGTATGAGACTCCATGTGAACTCTATCTTCCTTCCTTTTTAGAATGGCAATGATCTGTCTTCCCTAGGGTTGTACAAGGAATTTTAGGAGAAAAAAGATTTTAGGCCCTATGGAGCCAGACCCCCATTCCAATAAGGATCATAGAACCACATGAATAAGATGCTCAAAGTTTTGGTGCGTGTGTGTGTGTGTGTGTGTGTGTGTGTGTGTGGTGTTGGGGATATAACCCAGAGGCAGTCTACCTCTGAGCTATGCCCCCAGCCCTATTTTATTTTTTATTTAGACACAGAGTTTCACTAAGTTGATGTGAGCCTCACTGAGTTGCTGAGGTTGGCTTCGAACCTGTGATCCTCCTGTCTCAGCCTCCCAAGTACTGTGATTACAGGCATGCGCCACCATGCTTGGCTCAGCTGTTTTCTTAAATATGCAATCCTGGCCCAACGAATTTGCTCTATAGTTATTGTCACAGTCCAACCAGCTGGCCATTGGAGTGGGTGGATGGCCCAAGAACCAGGCCTCCAGAAAGAAGTACATCAACCATTCTATCCAGCCTCTCCTAATACAACCTCTGTGGCTGGTTCTTGATAAAACAGCAAATGTGAGCTGTTTGCTGGCCTCTGGCCATCATGTCAAGTGTGATTTGCATGCCAGCAATACTGATATCTTGCTAGGGAGGTTGTTAGAAATGCAGACCTTTAGGCCCTATGGAGTCAGATCTGCATTTTGAATGCAGTCTGAATAAGTCACCCCCTAGTGACTTATGTGCACTTTACAATTTGCCAAAGTAGTAAGCTAGAAAGTCTAAACTTTCTCCTAACACCTGGTGCCAAGGGGAGCCATTCTTTAGGACTTATTGTGGGGGTGGGGGAATCCTCAAATCTCTCCATCAAAATTCTTCAACTAGGCAAGATATTCAATTAAAGCAGCACTAGTTTCTCTGCCCTGCTACACAAGTGTACTACTCTAAGTGTAATAAAAATATTACTCACTTTCTCACAAAGGATTCTCATATTCCAAGAGTTGCATAAAATCATATAGAGAGGCAGTTGCTAAAATGTAAAATAACATTTCTTTTTTGTAACTATTGGTTTTGGCTGATAGAAGTCATGCATACAGTCATATTTCAGAGAAATTACCATGCCTTAATGAGAACTTTAGGTTGAAGGGAGACATTTCAGTCAAATGATAGTGAAATTGATATGATCAAAATGAAATATGTGGCATATTTATCTAATCAGTTAGAGCTGCAATCTCTAACCACAGTCATTTACAGCTCAATCAACTCAGCCAGTCATTATCAGCTAATGATACAATGAGTGATTACCTCCACATCCAGATAATAAGTGAGTTCATGAAAATCAGCACTTCTATTATAAAGTGTGACAGGTAGGACTGAAAATAAGGTCTTTGAATACTGTTAGTGTCTGGCTCACATGACAAAAATTTAATAGGAAAAAAATCAAACTGCATAGTTACAAGACTTTGGAAAGCAGCTTAGCAATTTGTATCAACAATCATTAAATTTTTCACACCTCTGTACCATGTATTTCTCTTTTCAAAAAAGCTTTCAAAAATTGCAACTGGAGTCCAAGGAACTTTTTCTATACCATTTGAGAGTGAGGTGCTGATATGATAGTCTTATCCCTGAATACTTTAGGGTGTATCTTCTACAAATGAATACATTCTCCTACATAACCACAATGCAGCCACCACAATGAAGAAATTAACACTGATACATGACTACCATCTTGTTCTCACACTCCATTCATGTTCCACCAACTGTCTCAATAGTGTCTTTATAGTAAAAGGATCCAGTTCAGGATCAAGCATGCATTTAGTCATCATGGTTCTTTAGTCTCCTGAGACATAGAATGACTTGTGCCCTTGCTTTTCATGATCATGCCAATTTTACAGACCAGTTATTTTGTAGATGGTCCCTCAATTTTGGTGTGTTTGATGTTCTTGTAGGATTTGATCCAGGTCATATGATCTGGGCAGGAATGTCACAGAAGACGGTGAATGAGAAGATTGTGTGCTCTTCTCGTTGAATCCTATGAGGTGACACACCAAGGGGCTGTGGTTTCTTTTAGTGGAGCCTGATATTCAGAAATCAAAATCTGGTAGGTAAAGGTGCTCATTGCACAGTGACATTGAATTTGAGTGCCTGGACTTCTCAGTAGCTAGGGAATAAATATCTATCTATCTCTAGAAATAGAGATAAGTATGGAGGTGCTTATATATTAAACGAGGAGCACAAAATGATACTTTCAATCTGAGTCCAATACCTCATGGTTTATTGTCACTTTCTTCCTTTCAATAACTCTTTTCTCTGACAATGAGAAATCTGACTGCCATTCCTGTTGGTATACTTACTTGACAATTGCTAGTCCCTGCCGTCGTGCTTTCTCCATAGAAGGACGCCCTCACGGCCTGTTCTCAGCCTCCACATCTCCCCCAGCCACTCGTCGTGCTTTGCACCATGGCTCAGCTTTCATGTCTAGCACACATAGACATAAAATATGTTTGAAATTCAATTTATTTATTTTCTAGGGATTACAGGAAGACTTTGTTTAGAGGATCTCATTTATCTCTAAAAGTCAATCAGAACAGACTTTCTTTTAACTTAAAAGACTTTATAAGCTAATTTAATAACTCCAGAGTCAGGAAAACATTTTCATTCACACTGTGAGAAGTAAAGGACTTTTTGAATTGTAGTTACAGAGACCCCATGTCCATGCAGAAAGTATGCAGTTTCAGTCCCACAAATTTATGCACAGGTTAAGAACAAAGACAGTAATTCGGGCATAGTGACACACACCTGTAATTCCAGTACTTGGGAGAATGAGACAAGAGGATTGTAGGTTCAGGGCTAGCCTCAGGGACTTAGTAAGGCCCTCAGCAACCTAGCAAGACCCTGTTTCAAAATAAAAAAATGAAAAGAGCTGGGGATGTAGCTCAGAGGTAAAATGCCCTGGGTTCAATCCTCAGTATATTAAAAAAAAAAAAAAAAAAAAAAAGAATAAAGAGAGTGACACAAAAACTCATGGGTCCAGATAGCATAGAAATCTGGCTCTTCCAGTGAGCAGGAAATTCTTAATTGATCTGAGATCAAAAGAGATATTAATACAGACTAACAAACTGGATTATCTATCTTTTTTCATCCAATAGAAAATAGACTCCTATGGTTCATTAATTAATTTACCTAGAAAACCAAATAGGACATAAAATCAAATTCCACTGATCATTGCTGCCACCACTACAACTTATCCATCATGCATGAACCAGAAACAGAAACAAAATTAGTGGAGGGGGAAGTGGGCAAGAGAGCCTAGATGCACATGTGGACAGAGAAACTGAAGTTCTACTGCCACTGGAGAATCATTTCTGGAAGCCAAAGAGAGATGCGCCTAGTTTTAGCCACTCCTAATCCCACCCTCTCACCCCACTCCATGAATATGTGCAGTCCTCTGGCAGTGCAATCTACTTGGCTTGGTCAGGACATGTTGGTGGATGACCTCCAAAACTATGAAAGCATAATTAAAAAGAAGCAATATCATGGCTACTAGACAAATACAAAATGAACTCTTGTCAAATATTTTATTTATTAATCAGTGAGGGAACCTGTAAGATATTAGAACTAGTTTTCATAATGACTTTAAGAAAGAGGAAAGAAAAGGGAAGAGAAGGGAAAGAAAAAGAGGGAGAAGAGAAAGAAGAGCTTACTATATATTTTAATTTTGGAACTTAGTCCAAAGGAAAAAAAACCTAAGTTAAGGATTATGTACAAAGTTGTTCACGTATATTTAATAGATGAAAACCTGAAGCAGCTTAATTGCCCATCAATAAAGAAATGGTTAAATAATGGTAAACACATAGATTATTGGGCAATCACTAGAAATGTTGGTTGAGGATCTCCTAGTTAAGAGGGCAATTTGAGCATGTGCACTAATTCTAACTTAGAGCAACACTAGCTGGAGGTGAAGGTGTGCTATGATTATAGCGACCATATGTTCCAATTTACCTGGCACATTCCTCTCTATCTTTTTTGTCTTGTAGTTCGTGTGTGTGTGTGTGTGTGTGTGTGTGTGTGTGTGTGTGTGTGTGTGTAACTGGGGATTGAACCCAGGGGTATTCTACCTCTGAGATACTCCCCCTAGTCCTTTTAAGTTTTCTTTTTGGAACAGGGTCTTACTAAGTTGCTGAGGATCTCGCTAAATTGTTGAGGCTGGTCTGGAACTCCTGTCTTAGCCTCCCATACTGGGATTATAGGTATGCACCATGATGCCCAGATTGTAGTTTTTAATATTCCTTTTGCTTTCAAAAGTGTCTCAGTTTTTTAAAAATATAATTTTATTGGTGCATTGTAATTATGCATCATTATGAGGTTCAGAGTGATAGAAACAAACATACACACAGCACGTGGGATATATCCCTCTGGAACCTACTGCACTACCACCCCCTCCCTTACATATTGTCGAGGTTGGTATTGGTAATTTCACATATGTACATAGCATTATTTGAACTGTTTCTTTCATCAAGTATCTTTTTTCCCCTCTCCACCTCCCTCTCTAAATCCCCTTCCACTATTCCATTGGTATCTCTCCTCATTTATTTAAAGTCCTTTTTGTTTCCCAATTTCTCTCTAGCTTCCACATAGGAGGGAAAATATATGACTCTTTGCTTTCTAAGATTGGCTAATATCACTTAGCGTAATATTCTCTAGTTCTACTGCACCACTCCTGGGTATTTTCCAAAGGAATTGAAGTCAGAATATCATAGTGATACATGCATATCGACGTTTATAGCAGCACAATTCACAATAATCAAATTATTGGAACCAGTCTAGGTGTCCATCAACAGATGAATGGATAACAAAAATGTGGTATATACACACATTGGAATTTTACTCAGGCATAAAGAATAACAAAATTATGTTATTTGCAGGAAAAGTGTATCAGTTTTGATGATGAATTCTATGGTTAGTTGGCTGGGGTGGAGGTGATGGAATTAAATCTCAATCTTGGTTAGTTCTCTAGGAAATATCCAAGAAGAGGAGACTGCAAATAACAAGAGTCTTTCCTGCAATGTTTATACCCAGTTTACACTTAGGTCAGGACAGTGCCTGGGATATTATGAGCATTCAAAAATGTTGGCGATTACCATTGTGATTATGATATTTGATGTGAATAGACAGGTGGGGCAAATACAGGGAACTGCTGTGGCCAACTCTTTATGAGGGCAACCTTAGACTTGAGGGCACTACTGGGAGAGCTCCATGCTCCCTAACTACAATACAGACAGAGCTCACAGGCACAGAGGTGAAGATCCCTGCTGCAGCTACTTCCACTTATAGTTTATTCATTATTTCCCATTGGCTTCCAGATTTAAGTAAAACTACAGCAAATTCAAATGTTTTCCTTCACCATTTATTTGGGCCAAGGTGTTTGAATAAGGCTAGAGACAATTTGAAGACTCATCTGAATTCACACAAGCAGACAAGCACATATATATATTTCAAGAGAAGAGGACAGATCTTAGCCATCAAATTGTCTCTTGTTATTGAAACTCTAGGATGAATGAGATTTAGAATAAATGTTTTTATCAAGATGCAGGAGGAGTTAGAGCACACACGAAGGAGCACTGTGCAGAAAATCGAGTCAAAGAAAGATTAAAGAGATAAAAATTTAAGTGTTAAAATAAAAAAAAAGGAAGGCAGAAAACAATAGACCACCATAGCAAATTGATTTGTTTATAGATGTTCTCCCTTTACTTAGGGGCAATTTATGAGGAGAAAAGAGATTGAAGAGAGCTACCAGAAACCCAAAATGTGTATGCTAGGACTTCTAGAAAGAGGCAGCAAAACAGATAGAAGAGAAGTAATAATAAAAAATATGACAGAAGACAATTTCTCCCACTTTGAACAAGAAGATTCACTGATTGGCTAGTGTGAGTTTTAGTGAGAAATCCACATTTAGATACATTCTGTTGTATTTTTTTTTTTGAAAAATCTTGGGAACATCTATAAAAAAGTAAAGCAAATGTCAAATTTCTCTATTATAACACTACATTTGAGAAGACAATAAAGCATTAGCCACCAGTCAGTTGAATAGAAAGGATTCTGACCTGAGAATCTTATATCAAATATAAAAGCCTCAGGAAGAAAATAATTAGAAATAAAATTCTTTTAAAATTTATTATTAATTGACAAATAAAAATTGTATATATTTACCATAGATAATATGTTGTTTTAAAATATACAAGTATTGTGCAATTGGCTAGTTAATATATATGTATATACATATACATATATACATATATATTAACTCAGATACTTATCTTTTTGTTGAAAACACATTACATTTTAAAATTTTTAATTGGTGCATTGTAATCATACATCTTTGTTAGGTACAAGCTAGTATAGGTAAAGGCATACATGACACATTTCTCATTTAACCCTTTCCCAATTCCTGCCCCACTCCCTCATCCTCCCTCCTTCTCAAGGTCAGATTAGTGATTGACTTTGATGTGTTCATGAAAGTACATCATGCTCATTAGGGTGTCCCCCCTCCCACCCATCACCTTCCGTTAAGACAAATTCTTTGCTTACCTAAGGTTTCTCCTTCTTCATCTGGAGTCCCTCTTATGTCCCATTTTCTCCCTAGCTTCCACATATTAGGGAGAGCATAGATTTTTAACATTTTGTGACTGACTAATCTCACTTAACATAATGTTTTCCAGTTCTACCCATTTCCTTGCAAATAACATGATTTTGTTCTTCTTTATGGCTGAGTAAAATTCCATTGTCTACATATCCCATAGTTTTGTAATCTATTCATCTGTTGATGGACATCTTGGCTGGTTCCATAGTTTGGCAGCTGTAAATTGTGCAGCTATAAACATAGATACACATGTGTTGGTCTGATAGTTTGGTTTCCGTTCTTTTGGGTAGATACTCAGAAGTGCTATTGCTGGATCATATGGTAGGTTCATTCCCATTCATCTGAGGATCCTCCATATTGCTTTCCAAAGTGGATGCACTCATTTGCAATCCCACCAGCAATGTATTAGGGTTCCACTTCTCCACACCCTTGCCAGCATTTGTTGTTGTTTGTGTTCTTGATGATTGCCATTTTATGATTGGAGTTAGGTGAAATCTCAAGGTAGTTTTGATTTGCATCTCTCAGTTTGATAATGATGTTGAACATTTTCTCATATATTTATTGGCCATTTTTATTTCTTCTTTGTGAAGTGTCTATTTAAATCCTTTGCCCATTTTTTGATTGGGTTATTCGTTTACTTAGCTGTGAGTTTCTTGAGTTCTCTGTATATCCTAGATATTAGTCCTCTATCAGAAGAGTAGCTGACAAAATTTTTTCCCACTCTGTGAGCTCTTTGTTGAGGTTCTTGATAGTTTCCTTTGCTGCACAGAAGGTCTTCAGGTAATGCAATCCCATGTATTGATCTTCCTTTGAGTTGCTTGTGCTTTTGGGGTCTTGTTGAGAAAGTTTTGACCTGTGCCTATGTGTTGAAGTGTTGGGCCTATGCCCTCTTCAAGTAGCTGCAACTTCTCTGGCCTGCCTTCCAGATCTTCGATCTACCTTGAGTTGACTCTTGTGCAGGGTGAGAGAGTGGGGTTTATTTCCATTTTCCTGCATGGTTAACCAGTTTTGCCAACACCATTTGTTAAAGAGGCTATCTTTTTTCCAGTGTATATTTTTGGCTCCTTTTTCAAAAATCAATTGACTGTAAGCACGTGGGTCTGTTTCTGAATCTTCTATTCTGCTCCATTGGTCTGTGTGTCTGTTTTTGTACCAATACCATGCTGTTTTTATTACTGTGGCTTTGTAGTAAAGTTTGAAGTCAGGTATTGTGATACCTCCTGTATGGTTCTTGTTACTAAGAACTACTTTGGTTATCCTAGGCTTTTTGTTGTTCCAAATGAATTTAAGGACTGATTTTTCTATGTCTGTGAGGAGTGACTTTGGTAATTTCATGGGTATTGCATTGAATCTGTAGATTACTTATGGGAGAATGGCCATTTTGATGATATTTATTCTGCCTATCCAAGAGCATGGTAGATTTTTCCATCTTCTAAGGTCTTCGTCGATTTCTTTTTTCAGCTTTTTGTAGTTTTCCTTATAGAAGTCTTTTACCTCTTTGGTTAGGTTTATCCCTAAGTGTTTTATTTTTGGGGGTGCTATTTTGAGTGGAATTGTTTTCTGGATTTCTTTTTCAGCGGTTTTATGGTTGGCATACAGGAAAGCTTCTGATTTTTTAAGGTTGATTTTGTATACAGACACTTTGCTGAATTTGTTGATCAGTTCTATAAGTTTTTCGGCTGATGTTGTTGGGTCTTCTAAGTATAGTATCATGTCATCTGCAAAGAGGGATAGTTTTAGTTCTTTCCCTATTTTCACCCCTTTGATTTCCTTCTCTTGCCTTATTGCTCTGGCTAGAGTCTCAAGTACTATGTTGAACAGAAGAGGACATGGACATCCTGTTTTTAGGGAACTCTTGCAGTTTTTCTCCATTTAATATGATATTGGCTGTAGGTCTATTGTATATTGCCTCTATGATTTTGAGGTATGTTCCTTCTATTCTGATTCTCTGCAGTGCTTTTAGCATGAATGGGTGTTGGATCTTGTCAAATGCTTTTTCAGCATCAATTGAGATGATTATGTGATTTTTGTCTTTGATTCTGTTTATGATTTGGTGTATTACATGGATTGTTGATGTTGAAGTAGCCTTACATCCCTGGGATGAATCCGACTTGGTCATGGTGTATAATTTTCTTGATGTGGTTTTGAATGCGCATTGCTAGTATTTTATTTAGCAGTTTTGCATCTAAGTTCATCAGTGATATAGGCCTATAGTTTTCTTTTCTTGAGCTGTCTTTATTTGGCTTTGTCTTAATGTGATGGTCACTTCATAGAAAGTGTTTGGGAGGGTCCCATTTCTTTCTATTTCATGGAATATTTTGAGGAGTATTAGGATTAGCTCTTCTATAAATGTTTTATAAAATTCACTTGGAAAACCATCTGGCCCTGGTCTTTTGTTTGATGGTAAACTTTTTATGACTGTTTCTATTTCTTTGATTTTTATTGGTTGATTTAAGTTTTCTATATCTTCTTGACTCAATTTAGGAAGGTTGTATATATCTAAAAAATTGTCAGTTTCTTCTAGATTTTCCATTTTGTTGGAGTATAGTATTTCAAAATAGTTTCTGATGATCCTCTGTATTTCCACACTGTTGGTGGTAATATCCCCTTTTTCATCTCTTAGTTTGGTAATTTGGGTTGATTCTCTCTTTCTTTTGGTTAGGTTGGCCAATGGTTTATCTATCTTGTTTATTTTTTCTAGAAACCAGCTTTTGGATTTGTTGATCTTCTGTATCTTTTTTTATTCTCTGTTTCATTAATTTCTGCTCTGATTTTCATAATTTCCTGTCTTCTACTGGCTTTGGGGTTAGACTGTTCTTGTTTTTCAAGGGCTTTGAGCTGTGTCATTAGGTTATTTATTGGTGATTTTCTGACAGAAGAAAACAACCAACAAAAAGGTGAACAACACTACAAAAACTGAAATACAGCTGATCAGAATCCAGAAGGCCTACCAAGGAGAACAAAGAAGCCTGTCTGTTCGACCGCCACTGAGCCAGCCCCCAGCGTGGGGTCTACTGACACAGAAATATATAACAATCTTCTGCATTCCCAGTGACCAGAGGTGGAGGGAGCAACTCCTGAACTCCACATCCTAACCAGGCGGCATATCGAGGCACCTTTGACAGTGACCAGAATGCATGATACGACCAGCTTAAGGCCGTGCAGGGCCATCCCAGCTCACCTCTCCCTACAGAGCTGGAGCAGAGATCAACTGCACTGCAGAGCTTGAATCAAAACTGCCGCAGGAGCAGCTTCTTGATGGAAGGAAGGAGAAGCAAAGCAGCAGAAAAGTAAGTAAAGCAACTGGGGCAGTTGGTTGGAACCCAGAGAGCAGACCAGGGAGAACAGGGGAGCCAGCGAGTGCGCAGCAGTAGCAGCCGCCATCTTGTCAGGCACAATTTTGTCTGCTGCCCACGGCAGCAGGGATCTACCCAAAAAGATCTGCAGAGGCCAAATCAGGTCTGTTCTTACAAACTTGCAGGGACATTTATTTTGTTTCCTGTTGCTTTTTGTTTTCTGTTGTCTTTCGTTTTGTTTTTACTCTGTTTTCACTTTGCATTGCTTCGATTTACCTATGTTTGTTCAGAGGATTGGATGTTTTGTTAGCTTTTGCTAGACCCTAGAAGTCAACACCTGAAACCCACCAAAGACACCAATAGAGCAGGCAGAAGAAGTACCAGAGTAATTGCAACTCAGTACAAGATACCATTCACAGAGAGAAAATAAAAATAAGAAACCTATAAATACAGAGAAAGAGTACAAGAGCAACAAAGATATAAATGTAAGAACAGGGAAACCATGGGAAGGAAAAATATGAAAGAAACAATGAGTCAACACGACCCCACAATAACAGAACTCAACAACACTGAATGGGAGAGATTACCAGAAGAACAATTCAGATCTTTAATAATAGAAATGATACAAAACTTCCAGAAAGAATGCAAAGAGAGGTGGAAAGAAATAAAGGAACAAATAAACAAAGAATCTGACACCCTGAGCAGGAATCATAGAGAAGCCTTGAGGGAAGTGAAGGATGTAAAAGATGCAATAATAGAAGTGAAGGCATCAAGCCGGGCGTGGCTCTATGGCAGATTTGAATCATGCTCACAGCACCTGATGAGCGGTGTCTCACTCTGATGCCATCTTCCCAGAAGTTCGAAAACACTTTAAATCTACTAAAATCTTCACAATTTTCAGGAATAGAATACATTTTTGTTAGCTATAGTCACCACATTGTACTCTTGAATTTATTCCTCTGATCTAACTAAAATTTTGTATCCTTTGAGCAACATCTCTTCAAACTCTTCCCTCTCTGCTAGTCCTTGGTAATCACCATCCTACTTTCTATTAATTCAACTTTTTAAAATTCCATGTGTAAGTGAGATCAGATTGTATTTGTTTTTTCCATGCCTGGCTTATTTCAGTTAACATTACATTTTCCAGGTTCATTCATGTTGTTGCAAATGACAGAATTTCCTTATTTTTTAGGCTGAATAGTATTCCACTGTGTGCAGATACCACATTTAAAAAAAAATTCATCTGTTGATGGATTTAGGTTGATTCCATATCTCCTTTACTGTGAATAGTGTTAATGACCATGGGAGTGCCGATATTTCTTTGATATATTGGTTTTGTTTCCTTTGGATATATACCCAGTAGTGGGATTGCTGGAACCAAATACAAGTATTTTGAATTGACTGATAGCATCTCTCTCTCTCTCTTTTATTGGTTCATTATAATCATACATCTTTGTTAGGTACAAGCTGGTAAAGGCATACATGCACACATCTCTCATTTAACCCTTCCTTAATTCCTACCCCCCTCCCTCCCTCTTCCTCATTCTCAGGTTCAGTTTAGTGATTGATTTAGATATGTTTGTGAAAGTACATCATGTGCATTAGGGTGTTACCCCCCTCCCCATCACCTTCAGTTAAGTCACTTTCTTTGCTCATCTAAGGATTCTCCTTCTTCACCTAGAATCCCTCTTATGTCCCACTTTCTCCCTAGCTTCCGCTAGGGAGAGCATATGATTTTTTACTTTTTGTGATAGACTTATCTCACTTAGCATAATGTTTTCCAGTTCCATCCACTTCCTTGCAAATGATATGAATTTGCTCTTCTTTATAGCTGAGTAAAATTCTATTGTGTACATATCCCATAGTTTTGTAATCCATTCATCTGGTGATGGACATCTTGGCTGGTTCCATAGTTTGGCAATTGTAAGTTGTGTAGCTATAAACATAGATACACATGTGTTGGTCTGATAGTTTGGTTTCCATTCTTTTGGGTAGATACCCAGAAGTGGTATTGCTGGATCATATGGTAGGTTCATTCCCATTCATCTGAGGATCCTCCATACTGTTTTCCAAAGAGGTTGCACTAATCTGAAAGTCCACCAACAATGTATTAGGGTTCCTACTTCTCCACAACCAGCAATGTATTAGGGTTCCTACTTCTCCACATTTGTAGTTGTTCATGTTTTTGATGATTGCCATTCTGATTGGGGTTAGGTGAAATCTATCAGGTAGTTTTGATTTGCATCTCTCTAATTTTTAATGATGTGGAACATTTCCTCATACATTTATTGGCCATTTGTATTTCTTCTTTTGTGAAGTGTTTATTTAAATCCTTTGTCCATTTTTTGATTGGGTTATTTGTTTTCCTAGCTGTGAGTTTCTTGAGTTCTCTGTATATTCTAGATATTAGACCTCTATCGGAGGAGTAGCTGGCAAAAATTTTTCTTCCATTCTGTGGGCTCTCTGTTGAGGTTCTTGATAGTTTCCTTTGCTGCACAGAAGCTCTTCAGTTTAATGAAATCCCATGTATTGGTCTTCCTTTGAGTTGCTTGTGCTTTTGGGGTCTTGTTGAGAAAGTTTTTTTTATCTGTGTCTATGTGTTGAAGTGTTGGGCCTATGCCCTCTTCAAGTAGCTGCAAGTTCTCTGGCCTGAATTCCAGGTCTTTGATCCATCTTGAATTGACTCTTATACAGGGTGAGAAAGTGAGGTTTATTTCCATTTTCCTGCATATGGTTAACCAGTTGTGCCAACATCATTTGTTGAAGAGGCTATCTTTTTTTCCAGTGTATGTTTTTGGCTCCTTTGTCAAAAATCAATTGATTTTAAGTGTGTGGGTTCATTTCTGAGTCTTCTATTCTGCTCCATTTGTCTGTGTGTCTGTTTTTGTGCCAATACCATGCTGTTTTTATTACTGTGGCTTTGTAGTAGAGTTCGAAGTCAGGTTTTGTGATGCCTCCTGCATGGTTCTTGTTACTAAGAACTACTTTAGTTATCCTGGGCTTTTTGTTATTCCAAATGAATTTAAGGACTGATTTTTCTATGTCTGTGAGGAGTGACCTTTGTAATTTCATGGGTATTGCATTGAATCTGTAGATTACTTTTGGGAGAATGACCATTTTTATGATATTTATTCTGCCTATGCAAAAGTATGGAAAATCTTTCCATATTCTAAGGTCCTCTTTGATTTCTGTTTTCAACTTTTTATAGTTTCCTTAGAGAGGTCTTTTAACTCCTTCGTTAGGTTTATTCCTAAGTGTTTTATTTTTGGGGGTGCTATTTTGAGTGGAGTTGTTTTCTGGATTTCATTTTCAGTGAATTTATGGTTGGCATACAGGAAAGATTTTGATTTTTGATTTTTTAAGATTGATTTCTTATCCAGACACTTTGCTGAATTCGTTGATCAGTTCTATAAGTTTTTTCGTTGTCTTTATTGGGTCTTCTAAAGTATAGTGTGATGTCATCTGCAAAAAGGGATAGTTTTAGTACTCCTTTTCCTATTTTTACACTTTTGATTTCCTTCTCTTGCCTTATTTCTTTGGCTAGAGTCTCAGCTACTATATTGAACAGAAGTGGTGATAATGAATATCCTTATCTTGTCCCTGTTTTTAGTGAGAATTCTTGCAATTTTTCCCCATTTAATATGATGTTGGCTGTGGGCCTATTGTATATTGCCTTTATGATGTTGAGGTATGTTCCTTCTATTCCAATTCTCTGCAGTGCTTTTAGCATCAATGGTGTTGGATTTTATTAAATGCTTTTTCAGTGTCTATTGAAATTATCATGCAATTTTTGTCTTTGGTTCTGTTTATGTGGTGAATTACATGAATTGTTTTTCATATGTTAAACCAGCCTTATATCCCTGGAATGAAACCAACTTGATTGTGCTGTATAATTTTCTTGATGTGGTTTTGAATGCACATTGCTAGTTTTTGTTTAGCAGTTTTGTGTCTAAGTTCATCAGTGATATAAGCCTATAGTTTTCTTTTCTTGAGCTGTCTTTGTTTGGCTTTGGTATTGATGTGATGTTGGCTTCGTATAATGTGTTTGGGAGAGTTCCATTTCTTTCTATTTCAAGGAATAGTTTGAGGAGTATTGGGATTAGCTTTTCTATAAAGGTGTTAAAAAATTCAATTTGAAAACCATCTGGGCCTGGGCTTTTGTTTGATGGTAAACTCTTTATTGCTGTTTCTATCTCTTTGATTGCTATTGGTCAGTTTAAGTTTTCTATATATTCTTGGCTCAATTTAGGAAGGTTATATGTGTCTAGAATTTTGTCAAATTCTTCTAGATTTTCTATTTTGTTGGAGTATATTTTTTCAAAGTAGTTTTTTATGATCCTCTGGATTTCTACACTATTGGTGGTAATATCCCCCTTTCCCTTTTTCATTTCTTATTTTGGTATTTTGGGTTGATTCTCTCTTTTCCTTAGGTTAGCTATTAGTTTATCTTGTTTATTTTTCAAGAAACCAGCTTTTGGTTTTGTTGATTTTCTATATTTTGTTGTTGTTGTTGTTCTCTACTTCATTAATTTCTCCTCTGATTTTAATAATTTCCTATCTTCTACTGGCTTTGGGGTTAGACTGCTTTTATTTTTCAAGGGCTTTGAGCTGTTATTTATTTGGTGATTATTTATTTGGTGATTTTCTGTTCTTGTTATCAGTACTATAAATTTTCCTCTTAGTATTGCCTTCAAGGTGTCCCAGAGGTTTTGATATATTGCATCTCTGTTTTCATTGGTTTCTAGGAATTTTTTAATTCTCCTCTTACTTCTTCTATGACCCATTCCTCACTCAGCAGTGTGGTGTTCAGTCTCCATGTGTTTACATGGTTATTCTGGATCTTCTTAGAGTTGATTTCTAGTTTCATTTGATTGAGGTCTGAAGAGACAGGGAATTATGTTACTTTTTTTTAATTTGCAAGTGCTCACTTTGTGGCTCAGAATGTGATCTATTTTGGAGAAGATTCCATGTGCATCTGAGAAAAATGTGAATTCAGCTGTAGTTGGGTGAAATATTCCATTTATGTCTAATAGGTCCATTCGGTTTATGGTATTCTTTAGGTTGAGGCATCTTTACTGACCTTTTTTTCTATAAGATCAGTCTAGTGATCTGAGAGGAATATTGAAGTTTCCCAGTATTATTGTATTGGGATCTATGTATGACTTTATATCACAAAGTTTGTTTTATGAAAGTGGCTGTACCTGTGTTTGGAACATAAGTGCTGACTATTGTTATTTCCTCTTGCTGGATTGTTCCTTTTAGTAGTAAAAAATGACCTACTTTGTCTCTTATGATAAGCTTAGGCTTGAAGTCCAATTTATCTGTTATCATAGTTGCTACTCCTGCTGGTCTTTGAGTTCCCTTAGCATGGACTACCTTACTCCAGTTCTTCATCTTTTTTTTTTTTTTTTTTTTTTTTTTTTGCGGTACTGGGGATTGAACTCAGGGGCATTCTACCTCCGAGCTATACCCCCAGCCCTGGTTTTTATTCTTTAGTTTGAAACCGAGTCTCACTAAGTTGTGGAAGGCCTCACTAGGTAGCTGAGGGTGGCCGCGAACCCGGATCCTCCGGTCTCAGCCTCCCGAATGCTGGGATTACAAGCGTGCGCCACCACGCCCGGCTCCAGTTCTTCATTTTTAGTTTGTGGGAATCTTTGCTTGTAAGGTGTGTTTCTTGCAGGCAGCATATAGATGGATTCTGGGTTGTAATCCCTTTTGCCACCTTGTGTCTTTTTATTGGGGAGTTTATTCAGTGTGATTATTGAGACATAATTTTTAATTCCTAACATTTTGAGTTTTAACTTCTGTTTGAGGTAGTGTTTGTTCTTCTTTGCTTAGTTGTTTGCTTCCTGGAAATTATTTTTTCTCTGGTTTTTACATTTACTTGTTCTTCTTTGTAGTTAATCTCTTTGAGTATTTTCCCTAGTGCTGGTTTGTAAGACATGTTTTCCAGGGGGCCTGTAAGGTCTCTATGCCCTGTGTGCTCTGGGTACCTTCTGCACTTTTGCTCCTATCTAACCACTAGAGGGGCAGGAAACCAAGTCTATTGTTTGCCCGAAGGACCCCTGCAGGAGGGCAATTAACTTCCAATTGAGTGCTACTCTGGAGAGAGCAGTAAGCTGGGGTGTCTCCACCGCAGGCTTAAGCTAGTCATCTCAGGTGTTCTGGTCATTGTAGATTGTGAGGGGATATGCCGCCTGATTAGAGTGTGGAGTTCTGGAGTCGCTTACTCCACATCTGGTCGCTGGGTATGCAGGAGGTTGTTAGATGTCTCAGTGCTAGTGACTGGCCCAGTGGTGGCCACTGCTGCTGGACAGGCTCCTTCGCTCTCTAGTCTGCTTTCTGGGTTTTGTTCAGCTCTGTTTCAATTTTCCTTACTTCATTTACTTTTTTGGTGCTTTTTTCTTCCATCAAGAAGTGTCTTTTAAGGCAGTTTTGATTCAAGTGCTACAGCACCTGAGAAGAGGTGTTTCTCTCAGTGGCCATCTTGGGGTCCTCCTCTTCAGCATATCTCTAAAAAATAAAAATATTTAGATTAAAAATGAGTCAAATCAAAGAACTCAAGAAAAGATAAGATGTGATATGAAAGAAATGATAGAGATAACAGGTACAATGCAACTGTTAAGAGTTCACCTAAGTGTCCATCAATAGATGAATGGATTACAAAATTATGGGAAATACACACAATGGAATTCTACTCAGCAATAAAGAAGAACAAAATTATATCATTTGCAAGAAATGGAAGGACGTGGAGAACATTGTTACGTGAGATTAGCCAGGCACAGAAAGTGAAGGGACATATATTTTCTTTAGTATGCAGAACCTGGAGAGTAATTGGGATACCAGAAAGACTCCAGATAATGGAGGAGAAACCTCAGGGGAGCCAGGAAGGTGGTCCAAGGGAAGGGCAGGGGGACGAGTGAGGATCAATGAAGGAATTATTATCATTGTCTTTGTGTACATACATGAAAATACCAAGGTCAATCTCAGTACTCTGTATAGGGAAGGGGGTTAGGGGAATGTGGAGGGAGCCAGGGGGGCCCACCAAATACTGAGTGCATATATGTCACTATCAACATGATTTACATTATGATGTGAGACTATAATGCACCAATAAAAGCACATTTAAAAAAAAGAAATAAACCCATGAATCTATAACCATCTAATTCTCAACAAAGGAGCTGAAAACATATGTTGGAGAAAAGACTAACTTTAAGAAATTGTGCTGGTAATACATGTAAAAGATTGAAAAGCAGGCCTCTATATTTCACTACATACAAAAAAGTCATCTCAAAATGGATCAAAGAACTTAAAATGAGACCTGAAACTTTGAAACTACTAGAAATATCATAGGGAAGACATTACAAGATATTGGCACAAATAACAATTCCTGATTAGGATCCCAATAGCCCAGGAAACAAAAGTATAAATTGATAAATGGGAATACATCAAATTTAAAAGCTTCTACAAAACAAATAACTCAATCAAGAAATGGGCAATTGAATTAAATGGACACTTCACAAAAGAAGAGATACAAATGACCAATAAATACATGAAAAAATGTTCAATATCATTAGCAATTGGGGAGATGCAAATTAAAACTACACCGAGATTCCATCTACACCCAATCAGAATGGCAATCATCGGCCGGGCGTGGTGGCGCACGCTGGTAATCCCAGCATTCGGGAGGCTGAGACCGGAGGATCCGGGTTCGCGGCCAGCCTCAGCTACGTAGTGAGGCACTCCGCAACTTAGTGAGACTCGGTTTCAAAATAAAGAATAAAAAAAAAATAGGGCTGGGGGTATAGCTCGGAGGTAGAATGCCCCTGAGTTCAATCCCCAGTACCGCAAAAAAAAAAAAAAAGAATGGCAATCATCAAGAAGTGAAATAACAATAAATGTTGGTGAGGATTTTGGGAAGTAGGAACTCTTCTACACTGATGGTGGGATTGCAAACTAGTTCAGCCAGTACGGAGATCAGTGTGGAGATTTCTTAGTAAACTGGGAATGGATCCACCATATGATCTGGCTATACCACTCCTGGGTATTTTTCCAAAGGGACTGGAATAAGAAAATCATAGTAATACATGTATGTCCATGCTTATAGCAAAACAATTCACAATAGCCAAATTATGGAACCAACCTAGGTGAATGGATTACAAAATTATGGGATATCCACACAATGGAATTCTACTTAGCAATCAAAAAGAACAAAATTATGTCATTTTCAGGAAAATGGAAGGACCTGGAGAACATTATATTTGTTAAGTGAGATTAGCCAGTCACAGAAAGTGAAGGGACATATGTTTTCTCTTATATGTGGAAGCTAGGGAGTAACTGGGATACCAGAGGGACTCCAGACAATGGAGGAGAAACCTCAGTGGAGCCAGGGAGGTGGCCTAGGGGAAATGGGGGAGGGAGGGACCACTTCCATTGACATTCTGTGCCAATGTGAGAATACCAATGTCAATCTCAGTACCCTGTATGGGGAAGGGGGGAGTGGGGGGGGATAGGAGAGAGCTGGGGGAATCCCACCATGTGCTCTGTGCATGGATATCACTATCACAATGAACTGCATTATGATGGGAGACCAATAAAAGTAAAAAAAGAAAGTTTCTACACAGCAAAGGAAATAATCAACAGAGCGAATAGATAGAGAATGGGACAAAATCTTTGTTAGTTATTCACCTGATACAGGATTAATATTTAGAGCATATAAAGAATTAAAAAAACAACAACAAGTAATCCAAAAAATGGGCAAATGACCTGAATACACACTTCTCAAAAGAAGTACAAATGGCCAATAAGTAATGAAAACATTTCAACATCTTTAACCATCATGAAAACACAAATCAAAATTACATTGAGATTCTATCTCTTCCCAGTCAAAATGGCTACTAACAATGTAACAAAAATAACAAATGTGATCAAGGATGTTGGTGTTAATATAAATTAGCATAGCAACTGAGGAAAACAGTAAGGAGGTTCATCCAGAAAATAAAAATAAAACTACCATATGATCCAGCTATACCAGTCTTAAGTATATATCCAAAGGAAATGAGGTCAGTATACAAAAGAGATACTTATATTACCCAAGTTTATTGTGGCACTATTCACAACAGGTAAGATATACAATTAGCCTAAGTGATCATCAACCAATAAATGATTAAATAAAATATGGTATGTACACACACACACACACACACACACACACACACACACACTCACAAAATAAAGTATTTTTCAGTCATAAAGAAGAAAGAAATCAGCCGGGCGTGGTGGCGCACGCTTGTAATCCCAGCATTCGGGAGGCTGAGACCGGAGGATCCGGGTTCGCGGCCAGCCTCAGCTACCTAGTGAGGCACTCCGCAACTTAGTGAGACTCGGTTTCAAAATAAAGAATAAAAAAT
>PVLC010015167.1:0-37862 GCA_004027655.1 Graphiurus murinus
GCGGTACTAGGGATTGAACTCAGGGGCATTCTACCTCCGAGCTACACCCCTAGCCCTATTTTTTATTCTTTATTTCGAAACCGGGTCTCACTAAGTTGCGGAGTGCCTCACTAGGTAGCTGAGACTGGCCGCGAACCCGGATCCTCCAGTCTCAGCCTCCCGAATGCTGGGATTACAAGCGTGCGCCACCACGCCCGGCTCTTTATTTTATTATTTTGAGAAAAGGACTTGCTGAGTTATTAGAGGCTGGCCTCAAACTTGCAATCCTCTTGCCTTAGTCCCCAGAATCACTGAGATTACAAGCATGCACACCACATTTAGCTCATGTAGTAAATATTTACCAGCCACATCAAATGGAAAAAAATTCCTTCCTATTCAATAACTTATCCATATATAATGTTTCTATTTGGACTGACAGCTTCATCTTTTCTCTTAAAAAGTGTTTAAGAACAAACTCTTAAAATCGTACTGCCTGATTAATGAATGAGTAATCCTTTCATATCAAACAACTGGATGACATTATAGCTCAAGATAACCATTAATCAAAGTTTCAATAGGAAACACAAACCCATATATATATTTTTTTGGGGGGGGCAGTGTTACTGGGGATGGAACACAGGGTCCTTCTATATCCAGGCTACATCCTCAGTCCAATTTTATTATTTTGAAAGAGGGTCTCACTAAATTGTGGAGGGCCTCACTAAGTTGCTTAGTTTGGCTTCAAATTTGTGGATCCTCCTGTCTCAGTCTCCCAAGTACTGGGATTACAGGCATGCACCATTGGCTAGCACAAACCAATTTTAAAGTTCAAATAATAATTTTCTATAATTTTAATAACAGATTAAAAATAAACTTAAATTCCTTAACAAAGAATCTTTGTAGTCAGTCACAGTGATGCACATACATGTAAGGTCTATATAAATAATTTCTGGAGAGTTGTCAATGTCACAACACATACAGTACCCGTAATGTGGGTGTCTGCCTCTGTGATGAATTAAAAGGAACACTCACTGGGAAATGCAGACTTTAAATGCAGAAAGAGTAGATAGGATCTGTTGATGTTTAAGGGGTGTTTAAGGGTACACAATCGTAAATCATGATTTTTTTGTATGCCTGAATTTGGACATTTATTCATTAATAAATGTTTCAAGAGCCCTCCTAGGACTCCTTAGCTGATTCAACACACACACTTCCCAATAGAAAACATGTATATGTAGGTTTTCATTTAAGGTTGGAAAATAGTAACACAATTTAGACACAAAGAATCCAATGATGGATTCTTTGGCATGATCAATTTGGAGTTCACATTTGAAGTTATGGTTTTCCCTTCAATTCTTGATACACACAGTATAGCTCTATCAGGACTCACAAGGATTCTCATATTATCATAGTTGCATCTGCTTTGGAGAACAATGGCTCATATCTTTGGATGTTCAAATATTCTTCACATTTAAAAACTTATTTGGTTGTATTTGAGATAGCTCATCTTCAGTTGGTCACTCCATTGTCTCCATATTGAATATTATTCTCATTTGTCTAGAAGAAGAGGAATCATCTATAAATTAGACTTTCAGTGTTTAGCGCTGAGAGTCTGCTTAGGGTCTCACACAGTGAATTTTGCATAATCCATGGAACCTGTCTTTGAAGTAAGGCCTATTGTGAACATACCCTACCAACCTGGTAAAAAGTTGTCTAGCCCTCCAAAATTAATGGGATTTATATTAAAATAGGGACAACCTAGGATAATGGCAACCTTAAAAACTAAGTGGGACTATGCATCTAAAAGAGGTTTATTCCCAAGTAGTTATGAAAATAAGAGAAATATTGACAAATGGTACCATAAGTACCACAGTCATCTCAGATACTAAATATGTATCTCACAAGGATCTTTTTGGGTATTTCTATTAATTATAAAAGCTTTTATAGAGCTTTCATAGGAAAACTAATTTTGGAAGCATATGCATTTTTATTTGTCAATTATACCCTTAAAAAGCTAAACAAAAGTATTCCTTTTCTACAGAAGAAGTGGGTCAGTTAAAGATTACTACTGCATACAACTACTTTTAAAAAAGAAAATAGCAAAAGACAAAGCATAGCATTAGATAAAAGCATGTTTAGAAAATGACTTCCTAAATAAGATGAATTTTTTCCCTAATTGATCTAGACAATGTCTTTCCAAATATAATTAGAATATGACAGGAATGTGAAAGTTAGTGATTAAGGAACCCACACTTTCACATACTCACATTCACTAAGATAACAGCAACATTTTCTAAGTTTTTTGTGACTCAGATCTTAGCAGAGACCTAATCATCAAAGATGCTGATGGGATATGTGTTCATTTGATAATACACAGGGAAGAAATGGATTATTATTGAAGGTGACTCGACTCCATTATAATCAGTAAACACAGTCTTGGTTGCAAATAATTTTGAAAAGGTCAGCAACTCAATTTTGTTGAGTGGGAAATAAGTGAATGATGAGCCTGGACAGAAGCAATAACAAAGGCAAAACCTCCTTTGCAAGGACATTTCTTCTACCCTAACCAATAGTTTATGAAAAACTATTATTAGAGATCCTTGATGAGGATGCTCTTCCCTTTTCAGAAAAATAAAACCTGCATTTTCCCCTACAAATGTCAATAAGGCCACTTGACATGAGATGACATAAACTTGTCCTCATCATCCTAACCTTAAGATGTTGGGACATGTCATCATTCAGACAGGAGATGCCACAAGTTCGTGACACTCTTGCAGGCAAGCACAGCCAATTAGGCTATGAGAAAATACTGAAAAGAGAAATGTAGCATTTTAAGGAAGTTAATCTGATTCTCAAAATTGTTGATAAATATAAAGACATTGCAAGTTTCTTTTTTCCATGAACTACAATAATACTTTTAAAATTAGGTTATAAAGGTTAAGTAGGAAACCCATAGCAACTAGTAGCAGTCATTATTGTAAACCAAGAGATGCCTCTGTAGACACATGCAGTTGAGTAGATGATGTGTATTAGTTTAGACAAGGTGTCTAGGGAAATCCAAAATGATGCCCTGTTTGATAAACTTGGCGTTCCAAGGCCTGAGGGACAAGAAGAATCACATATATCATGATCAAATCTTTTTGGCCAAACACAATCTGCAAAAGGGACCTACGGTCTATCTTTTAATCAAATTTTTGGCTGAAATTGTACTTGCTTCTCAAAATCAAACACAGAAAGTTTCCTATCAGGTAAAATTAAAGTAAGAAACACAGTTTGAGAAGGTGTTATTTTGGGCTTTCACATGCAAATATCCAAGATTTATAAAAGATCCAGCTAAGTCAATGAGTTCTTGTAGTTTTATGTGAATCAAAGGACTGAACTTCTGAAAGTTTGTCTAAAATTGAGCACTGAGTTTCGATAGCATTAAAATCCATCTAAATCTAGTATACTCAAACAGGAAACTAAAGTAGGTAATTCAAATATCTCAATAAATATAAAGTAGAATGCCAAAATGATTTTGGTAGGTGCCTAGAACTTATATAAGCACTAAGAAAACACTAAACCATATAAGAAGATAATAGATAATAGGAATAACAGCCATAATTGATTCATTAATGTAGGCATCTGCCACCACAACCAGCTATTAATACATGCATACACACACACACACACACACACATATAGTGGTGTGGAGGATAAAACTCAGGACCTCGCCCATGCTAGGCAAGTGCCTTGCCATTGAACTACAGCCCCATCTCCCTCATAAAGGATTTCTTATTAGCCAGCACTTCAGACTTATTTTTTTCTTTAACGTAGGCCTTGATAGTGTACAACTTTTCTGTTTTATAACATGCCAAAATACTAAGAAATCAAAACGGTGATAGAGATTTGCAAAATTTTGCAAAAATATATGAAAGAAAATAGTCTTTAACATACACATATATAATGATGCAGAAATAAGTAAACCTGATTTACATTTTTTTTAATGAATTAGGAGTTAAAGATGCAGATTCAGTGTGTTTGGCTTTCTGGTCACAGAAGCCCTTTGTGGTGCTGGGTCAAAAAAGCCTGCAATATGCTGGTTATCATCTGGGGGTGACAGGGAGAACATGGCCATAACTTGCAGGTTGAGGCCTCAGTGCCTGGAACCTTGGGCTTATTCTGGACACTGCTCTTCCAGAGGCATGAGATGGATCTGAAAACAATTTAGGGAAAGCAGGTCATCAGGGAAGGCAGAACAGCTTCTTTATAGGAATAGATATTAAGAAATCCACCCCTTGTTGTGGGAAATTAAAAAGCTAAGGAATAGAGTGAATTAAGCTTACTAATCAAGAAGCATGTGAATATGGGGAACCATCAATCATTTGCCAATCTTGAGGTGACAGCCTTTGGTCCCACAGAGTAAGAGAATTATATATGGGGTACAAAAAGAAATAATAATTTCACACAGAAAGTGTTTTACAATTATGAAATATGTTAATTTAAGATGTAGCACAACAGATATTAACATATTTAAGGGGACTATGGAAGTTGAAAGATAAAATTTTAGTAGATTGGTAAGAGAAACTGAGGCATATCTTAACCTTATGAGACTTCACAATTTGCAAAAGCCAAATCATGGACCACCAGCAGATGATTATGAAATTATGGAATATACATACAATGAAATTGTACTCCACCATAAAGAAGAACAAAATAAAAAGTGAAAAAAGAAATCGATGAAGACCTTAGAAGATGGAAAGATCTTCCATGCTCTTGGATAGGCAGAACAAATATCATCAAAATGGCCATCCTCCCAAAAGTGATCTACAGATTCAATGCGATACCCATTAAATACCAAGCTCACTCCTCACAGACATAGAAAAATCAGTCATTAAATTCATTTGGAACAACAGAAAACCCAGAACAGTAAAAGTAGTTCTTAGCAACAAGAACCATGCAGAAGGCATCACAATACCTGACTTCAAACTTTACTACAAAGCCATAGTATTAAAAACAGCATGCTTTGGCACAAAAACAGACACATAGACCAATGGAGCAGAATAGAAGATTCAGAAACAAACCCACACACTTACAGTCAATTGATTTTTGACAAAGGAGGCAAAAACATACACTGGAAAAAAGACAGCCTCTTCAACAAATGGTGTTGGCAAAACTGGTGAACCATATGAAGGAAAATGTAAATAAACCCTGCTCTCTTACTCTGCACAAGAGTCAACTCAAGATAGGTCAAAGACCTGGAAGTCGGGCTACAGACCTTGCAGCTACTTGAAGAGGGCATAGGTCCAACAAACACTTCAACACATAGGCAAAGATAAAAACTTTCTCAATAAGACCCAAAGGCACAAGCAACTCAAAGGAAGAATAACAGAAATAATATTGTCTTCCTAGGCAATTATGTAATCTATTTTTTTTTATTTTTTATTTTTTTTGGTACTGGGGATTGAACCCAGGGATATTCTACCTCCATGCTATATCCTCAGTTCTTTTTATTTTTTATTTTGAAACAGTCTAGCTAAGTTACTGCGGCTGGCCTTGAACTTGCAATCCTCCTGTCTCAGCCCCCAAGTACTGGGATAATAGGAGTGTACCACCATGCCTGGCCCTAATATTCTCTTATTATCAGTGTGGTAATAGGTCAAGAGAGGCTGCATCACCTGTCCACGGCTACACAGGAAGAGAAGATGGTCCTCAGATCACTAGTCTAGTGAGATCCCTCCTTTTTATTTTTCCATTGCAGTAAATTAGAAAAATTATGACAGTGTGAAATGGTTTCCAGCCAGACTGCTTCAATAATAGTTTGCAGGTTATCCTGACTCTTTGGTGCTATGGGGAACAGGATGTGTACCCCAGCATTCACACTCATTACCGATCCCTTCACCTTCACAAGAGATTAATAGTAATCTCTTCCATAAGATTGCTACTGGGATAAAATTGGTGACTGTGTGTAAAGCACTCAACACTGGGCATTCCAGACCTTTTAGTTAGAGTTGTATTTTTCCTGGTGCAGACCCTCTAAGTTCTTTGTCTTTCTATTCCTGCTCCTCCTCAGTCTACCCTCAAAGCATTTTTCTGGAAAGAATCAAGGGGTAATTAATTCACAAAACAGTTCCGTGGAGAAAACACTCTGGGCTTACACGGAGACATGATTTTCTGTAGGTTAAATGTGTCAAACCCAATGTTTCTAAAAGTCATTTGTCTCTTCTGCCACCTGACCCTGCCCATGGTCACTAGTGGGGAACCTGAGCTGGACAGGTCAGGAGGCTTCAGGGACTCACATGCAGAATAGCCCGAGCAACAGGAACTTTGGCAGGGTATCATTACCAAGAAAAGGGCATGCAAACTTGTTATGGCGAAAAAAACTGATAAGCACTTACATTGTACATTTAAAAGGCAAAAGGAATATTCTAAAAATGCCAGTCAAATTGAGTTCAAGAGGAACTGGTTATCAGTTAAGCGACATTTCTGAGCAGAATGTTTGAAGAACAATCTATTGTGCAAAAATAAATGGTTTAATACCTCTTTCCCCAAATAAAATGTCATTATCTTTCTTTTCAAGCATTTGGAATGAAAACTATAGAAAATATGGGAATCGATATAAGCAATATTATGCAATATAATACAATATTGGAATTTTAATCCAAGTGACAAATTTCAGTGATTTTATTTGACCATTACCTGATTCCTTTATTGCTTTTTCTATACTCTTTTCAGTTTTTTAAGCCTCTGAATTGTAATCACAGCTTTATTTGATAAGAAAAGCCAGAAGAATAGCATAAACAATTGGATATTGATCCTTGAACAGAATCTAAGAAATAGTTTGCTCACTTACCTATTTACCTTCATCCTTTACATACACAATAATTACCACAGAAAACTACTACACCGAAACGATGGAATGGAAATAAATACAAACTGAAGCAATAATCATTATTTTAAAGCATAAAAGCTCATTCTAAATGCGAATTTCCTTTATATACATGGCATACATTGAAGCTATATGTACACACATATATGTAATTACATAATATATGTTATATATGAAATGCCTATTTATGGAAGTTGTTGAATTAGTGGTTACTTTGAGCAAACTACCACATCTAGAGATACAATGTCATCACCCACCACTTGTCACCGCTACTTGTAGTTTAGTAATGTGCTTTTAGTCAACTTAAAATTATTTTCTTCCTCAGTATCTTAAAATTTTTCAGTTGACTTGATTAAGGTGCTAATGGTTTTCACTGATTTGAATATAAATGCTTTATAATAACATGAAAGAGAGCAGTTTCTGTGTTACATACTCCTGTTCAGAGGTTGCCTAGTTCAAAACTAATGAGATCATACCATAAGCTCCTGGATAACTCATTAGCTTGTAGACACGTTTTGTGCAGCAAGATCACAGGCTCCTCTCCAGATTACTCAGCCCTATGTTCAACTTGTATGCACCATAGTACCACAGCCGGACACTTGTAACAAATGCCTGGAGTTACAGCAGGGAAAACCCCTTGGGCAGCACTCGTTAGCCAGTTAGCAAAAAGAAGGTTCTATAGCTAAGCAAACACATATTTGTATCTTGGGCTAATAAGGAATAGATTTTCTACAAAAATCCACAGAAATAAAGTCATCTTGATAAAGGAAAAAGAAAAAATTGTTAGGAAGAACTGAAAATATTGGCATTTTTTTTTTACATACCTGAAATAATTCTTACTGATTTTTACTGCAATTGTGTCAGTACTATGGATATAGTCTATTAAAATTTCAGATAATGAACCCACCAGTCAAAAATTACTTGATTGGATAAGTTTGAAACATGCCAAAAAATTCTTTTCATACTTGTACTCTGTGATGTTTTGCCCCTATGCTTGCTGGTGGAAGTTTATGCCCTTTGCTTTCTTAGACCATAAATATATTGTCATGATAATCTGTGTCAAAAGCAATACACAAAGTCTTCACAATAACTCATCAAAATACTTATTAAGCTGGTGTGAATATGAGGGCTGCGTGAGTGTTTTATAGGTACTCTAAGTCTTGAGAAAATCAGTCTAGAGGTCCAAGGGGCTCATGGAGATGTACCGACTTCTAGCTTTAACCAAACAAAGATGAAATCCCTTTCTCATAAGACAACTATGCTTCATGCTCAAGCTTCTTAAATGAAAGCAATAAAACTTATGCATCTTTTTGTTCCCTGCAAAAACTTTATGTTGTTATGGAGAGTATGCGTAATTTTAGTAGACTCTAACCTATCCTTTTGGTTTATGTACAAATATGGTTGTATTTATACTGGGAGGGGGTAATTACAAACTTAGACATTTTCATAATGAAAAAAAATAAATGAAACTAAATCTTAACAATGAATCTAGCAAATTGCTATTCTGTGACTATTATATTTGAAAGAAGACAAACAAAAAATGATTTGAAGTTAACACTCTTAATGAACAACTATTTTTCAGATTCGATTATACAGTTCAAATAAAAAAGCAAACAAAAATGGATAGAACTAATTTCCTTTATAATGTAATATGAAATCAACTTTTAACATCTATTTTTGCAATCTAATAAACTAAAAGTACTTTGCTTCCATTTATATGTGTAAATAAATACACATAAAATCTACATGATGGAATGGCTTTGAAAAAACCCACAAGCAATTATTGTAATAGATAAACATTATTATAAAGTAGTGGCTTAAGTCAGAAAAACTGATATGTGCAAACATTCCGGTAATACCAACAGTCTAAAGAGAAGATAAAAACTAAACTGTGTTTTTTAGTTTGGAACTATATAATGGCTGAAAAGATCAGTTCAACCAATTATTTTCTTCCAGCATGAAATGAAGCATAGTTATAGTTGGAAACTGTTAAGGGGATTGGTTTTCCTTTTCATTGTTAGGGTTGCCAAGTGACAACAGTATGTGAGGAGTTGAGCATTATGCCACACATAGGTATGGCAGAATTTTCAGAGATCGATCATCTTGCTTGTCCTCCATAACAGCTGGTTTATTTTAAAATCAAACCTGTTGTCTATTAGTTTTGTATGCATGCTCAGAGTTGTACATCACATCACATCATACATTAATGTATTTTCCATCAAGTCAGCTAATTGCATTATATAAGCCATAAACACTCGGAGGATTATGTTTGGCATTGAAAATAGGAAATAATAAAATGCTACTTCTTTGTCCTCAATTTTTTAAAGTCATGCATGGGATTGAAGCTACATGGACAAACACAGTGTTTGAAGCAGCTTGCATTGTGTTCCCAGAGTCTATCACTAAGATCAGGAGAGAAAGGTGAGCACTGGACCCAGCAGCCTGAATTTCAGCCCCAGCTTTGAAGTTTACTAGATGCTTACTATTAAGACAAGTCATTTAAACTGTCTGATACTCAGTTTTCTCATTTAGAAAATGAAAACACTGAAGCTGAATATTTGTATAGACTTGTCTAGCTTTAAATTAAGGTTAATTAGCCAGGTGCTAATGCCTGTATTGCATACCTGTAATCCCAATACTTGGGAGGCTCAGACAAAAGGATTGCAGTTTCAAGGCCAGCCTCAGCAATTTAGTCAAACTCTGATCAACCTAGCAAGATCTGGTTTTAAACAAACAAGCAAATAAATAAATGAGGTAGTGTGTAGCCTGGAGGGAAAGTGAGCCTGGGTTCAATCCCCAGTATCAAATAATAAAAACAACAATAATAATAAATATTCAGATGTGAGAAACACATGAAACTTGCACATAAATCAGTGGTTCTCAAAATTGGCTGTTCTCGTCCATTACTTGAGAACCAGCGAGATGAGAAAGTAAACAAATCACAACCCCTGACATCAAGAAACTGATCTAAGATGGTGGCGAACTTCACTTCCTCAGACTTAAGTCAGACACATTTGTTTGTTTGGGGGTGGGAGGGTACTGGAGAGTGAACCCAGGGACATTCTACCTCTCAGCTACACCTCCAGCCCTTTCTTTGATTTTGTTTTGTTTTGAAACAGGATCTTGCTAAGTTGCTGAGCTTTGAACCTGTGATTCTCTGGTCTCAGCCTCCCAAGTATTGGGATTACAGGTGTGTGCCTCCATGCTCAGCAGATATATTTTCTTTTTCTTTTTCTTTTTTTTTTTTTTTTGGTGGTGGTGGTACTGGGGATTGAAATCAGGGACATTCTACCCCTGAGTTCAACCCCCAGTACCCTATTTTTTTATTCTTTATTTTGAAACAGGGTCTCACTAAGTTGTGTAGGGTCTTACTAAGTAGCTGAGGCTGGCTGTGAATCCAAATCCTCTGGTCTCAGCCTCCCAAGTACTGGGATTATAAGCATATGCCACCACGCCTGGCTCCAGATACATTTTCTTAATTCAGAGGTAATTGCTTTTTCAACAGGGCCATTCTACCTCTGAGCACCCCCAGCCCTATTTTTTATTCTTTATTTTGAAACAAGTTCTCACTAAGTTGCAGAGGGCCTCACTAAGTAGCTGAGGCTGATTGAGAACCCGGATCCTCCTGTCTCAGCCTCCCAAGTACTGGGATTACAAGCATGTGCCTCCACGCCAGGCCAGGTCTTCTTCTTGTAAGGTGAGTTAGCATATGGCATTTCACATGAAGCACTAGATGGAATTCAATTGAATGGATGCTGCTATTAAATTTTTAAGACCAGACATATTGGCAAAACAAAGATCTAATCTCAATGGACAAGAAGATTTCGAAAAATCTGCTTTTTTATTTCTCCCTATAAAATCCAAACAATTGTGTTCAAAACAGGAAACAAGTAAATAATACTCATTTTAAAATGTATGTATTCAGAAGGGTGTAATGGAGCATGTCTGTAATCCCAGTATTTGGGAGGCTGAGACAGGAGGATCACAGGTTTATGACCAGCATTGGCAAATTAGTGAGGCCCTCTGCAACTTAGTGGGACTCTGTTTCAAAATAAAAAATAAGCCAGGTGTGGTGGCGCATGCTTGTAATCCCAGCATTTGGGAGGCTGAGACCGGAGGATCAGGGTTTGCGGCCAGCCTCAGCTACCTAGTAAGGCACTCCGCAACTTAGTGAGACCCAGTTTCAAAATAAAGAATAAAAAATAGGGCTGGGGGTATAGCTTGGAGGTAGAATGCCCCTGAGTTTAATCCCCAGAACCACAAAAAATAAAATAGGGCTTGGGGTATATCTCAGAGGTAGAATGCCAGTTAGTTCAATCCCCAGCACCACACCAACACACACACACACACACACACACACACACACACACACACACCTATTCATCAAGAGCATTTGTAAGCACATACACACAATATTGCAGCTTCAAGGGTGAAGTTGGTTTTGTTTAGTTTCACTTTTCAATCTCTGCATTTGTCATAATTTCTACTGAACCATTTTAATTATTTGTGTATGTCAAATTAACACGGAGGGCTTTAAAAACATAATTTATAGTAATCATCACTTCTAATTTGAAAAATAAAGTGACATGTCATAAAAACATGCTGGTATTTTATGACATTGTTAGAGCTTCTTGTTGGCCTCTTATAGCCAATTTATATCTCCTTTATGGATCTTTAAGCTTGACTTTTTAAAAAATCTTTTCTTTTTTGGTATTGGGGATCAAACCCAGGGTGTTGCGCATGCAAGGCAAGCATTTTAACACTGAGCTACATCCCAGCCCTTTATGGATCTTTAAACTATTTGTTGGTTTAATATATTATGAAGGAAAAAAAAGACACATTTAAAATATGTCAGATTCTTAAATGATTTAAAGATTATGTTTACTACCTATAAATGAGTGATTTGCCTTTTATGTCACCTAAGTGTGTGTGTGTGTGTGTGTGTGTGTGTGTGTGTGTGTGTGTTTTGCTGGGTACTGAACCCAGAGCATTCTACCTCTGAGGTACACCTCAGGGTTTTTTATTTTTTATTTGGAAAGAAGGCCTCACTAAGTTGCTGAGACTGACTGCAAACTTGGTTGGGATCCTCCTATCTCAGCCTCCCAAATACTGAGATCACAGGCATGTGCCACCATACCTGGCTCAAGATTTTTTTAAACAATATTTTCTATATGGAATGAGAATGAAAAGGTGTCACTGACAGAACATTGGGGCCAATTTCTAGGACAGCTCTGCTGTTGATTTTCATTAATGATATTAAGGTGCTTTGCCCCATTTATTAATCTGTACACACAGCCTCTGGTGTTGATCCCTTTGGATCTGGAAAGTCTAGGATACCTAGATGAAGGGGTATGCATTTCTTACAAGGAGAATTCTCACTTGACTTGGAACAAGGCAAGGTGTCAAAGATAATATGTTACAGATAAAAACCAAGGCCATCTGTGCATTAAGTGACATGACTTGTGTTTTACATCCACGCAATGCACTTATCGCTGGGTTTGTTTCAGAACACAAATGTAAGCCACTCTTTAGCTGACAGATCTCATGACAAGTGGGACATACTGGGAGGAACCCTAGATGGGGTTATAGATAAAGTCAATCTGTGGAGATAGAGAAACACTGGGCTGAAGCAATCTGCCAGATGTAGAGTAAGCTTTAGTTTAGAAAAAGCCTCAGATCAGAGTTTCTATCCCCCTTGCTGCCATGAGATATGTGTGAGTTGGCATACAACACCATGAACTTCTTTTTCTACTTGCTGACACATTTTTTTCTTTTTCCAGAGATAAAATATTGTTCCAAAAATTATTAATATATAAGGAAAATCACTCTTTTATAGAATTAACCATAAACTTATGTGTGTGTGTGTGCTCACACATGTGCATGGGTTACTGGGGATTGAACCATAGGCATTCTGCCTCCGAGCTACATCCCCAGCCTTATTTTTTTCTTTTTCTTTTCTTTTTTGCAGTACTGGGGATTGAATTCAGGGGCGTTCTACCTTCGAGCTATACCCCCAGCCCTATTTTTTATTCTTTATTTTGAAACAGGGTCTCACTAAGTTGCGGAGTGCCTCACTAGGTAGCTGAGGCTGGCCTCGAACCCGGATCCTCTGGTCTCAGCCTCCCAAATGCTGGGATTACAAGCGTGCGCCACCATGCCCGGCTTCTTTTTTTTTTTTTCTTTTATTATTTTTTAAAAAGGGTTTCATTAAACTTTGGAGGGCTTCACTAAGTGCCTGAGACTGGCCATGAACCTTCGATCCTCCTGTCTCAGCCTGTGCCATCACACTCAGCTCTTAAATTGATTCTTAATTTTCCCACAAGCTAATCATGTTGATCACATTAGTACTGTGTGCATATTTCAATCTCTCTTTTTTCATTTTAAAAATATTTTTTTTCAGCCTGGCATGGTGTCACATGCTTATAATCCCAGTACTTGGGAGGCTGAGACAGGAGGATCCAGGTTTGCAACCAGTCTCAGCTACTTAGTGAGACCCTCTGCAACTTAATGAGACCCTGTTTCAAAATAAAGAATAAAAAATAAAAAATAGGACTGAGGGTGTAACTTAGAGGTAGAATGCCCCTGGGTTCAATCCCCAGTACTGCAAGAAAAATTATTTCAAAATATTTTTTTGATCTATTTCTATTTTGTGCATTTTATTCTTCCCTCTTGCTCATTTTCTTAGTTGCTGCCTTTTCTCTTAAGCCAGGACTTTGGAAAGGTTACTTAATTGCTGATAATCAAGATAAAATAATACTAATTATTCAGAAAAAATGATTTATTCAGATGCTGCAAAGATTTTTGTTTGATATTAGAGCATGAGATCAGAAACATTTTAAATTGGATTTCTTCTTCATTTCCTGCCCTGCTTTTAAAAAATGACTCACTTAAGTTCTGATCTTGCAGTTGGCTTGCTATAATATAGATTCTAAGATACATAGGATGGATTAATGTCATTTGTGCCATATCTGGACTCATTGCTATTTAAAATAACTATGTCTACTTAGCATTTAATTTTCACTTAATGCTTCCCCTTAAACTTAAGCACAATTTTGTGTGGAAAAAAAAAAACATGACAAGAGTAATAGAAGACCATCCATAGAGCAAAGAGAAAAAAATCACATCAGAAATGTTAGTCAGGTTGTCTTTCATCAGTGTTGTTAATTTTCATTCTACTTTTCTGTATGTTTCAAGGATTTTATTGAATCCATATGTAATGCTTATTCTTTAAATAAAAATGCTACATTTTTCTTAAAGATCATAGAGATTCCAAGAAAAGGTTAGGTACCCAAACAGAAAAAGTTGAGGAAAAGTAGATAGTTATGTTTATTTTTAAAGTTTGTTTTTTTCATATAGCATGCATGATAAATGATAACCGTCATGTTGCAGAATGCACTGAAAATGTCAATCAAAAAGCAGGCCCTTTGGAGTGAGTCAGGTGCCAGCCTACAAAAGATCAAAAGCATAAGAAATAGTCCCTGACTTCAAAGACCTGCCAACTCATTTGGAGATAAGATAGGATGATAATTCCACTGTGAGATGTAGAATATGGGGTGATACACTGAAGATGGCAAATCAGTGAAGATGAACTGGTCTTGTCAAGCTACTTGGAGTAGGGGAGACCTGTCCTGACCCTTGAAAGATGTCTGGAGCAGAACAAACAGAGGAAAAAGCCAGTGAAGCTGTGCAAACAGAAATGCCGATGGCATGACTGCATGACTGTGCTCCAGCAAAAACTGGGAAGGTCACTCAGGGACTAGGCCATAACATGGACTAGGTAGGAAGATATCTATTGAGGGCCTCAAAGACCTAACCAAGAAGTTTCTAATTAAAGGCAGAAAGTCTGTTCTAAACAGCAAGATCTTTCCCATGACTGTTAAATAGGAGATGCACAAAGAAATGTTTGACACTGTGTCTAGCACCCCACAGACATGTGCTAAGAAATCAGGCACTTATTGGCTCATATGAAGAATTGAGAAGGAGACAGGAGGCTTATATGAGAATGAGACCTGTAGAACTGCAAAGAGGTTAAAAAAAATCAGTGAAATCAGAAACCACCAACTTTTAATTTCGAAACTATTTCAGGCTTACAGAAAAAGTGGCAAGCTGAACATAAAGATTTCCTATATACTCTTCACCCAGATTCCCATACTTTTCCCCCTTTTAGTGTTTTAAAGTAAGGAAATGTTGAAGAGCACTGTATTTATGGTCTAACAAAGTCTATGAGGTGGGCTAGACAGTAAGGCCATGGAGGCTGTTTTCTTGGACAAGGAAGCGTTTGGAATAGAGGATACACAGCTGGACAAGCAAACATATCTGTGGGCATCACTGGCTGCAGCATCTGAGCAGAATGGACAGATGCAAGAAGCCTTTCAAATAGCAAATGACAGGATTTGGTGGCTGCCTGCTATTGGAGGACACAAGCCTCCAGGACACAAAAAAGTGTATGCAGTTTCAAGGGTAGTTGGCCAGGAGGAAAGCAGTACCACTGCAGGAGAGGAGAGCGGTGAATGGATGGCACTGAGCTGGGGACTGGAGCTGTGGATGTGGCGGGGCTGGTCACCTCTGCACTTCCCGGTTCACCCCTCCTTCCAAGGCTTGTCTGCTTCCTTCCTTCTCTCTGTTCTTCCTTGTCTGTCAGAGGCCATGCCTACCTCTGTTACTAGTCTTTGCATATTCTTCCCCTTGCCTAGGTTTTATCCTCAGTTGCTTATCAAAATGGCCACAAAATGGGTGGGTGGGGGGAAGGCTGATAAAATGAAGAATGATTTGATTTCACATGAACTGAAACAATTCACAGACTAGTAAAGATGTCCATTCTGCATCAGCAAAAGGAATAATTCCAACCCCATTTGGAGAGTGGAAAAAGCAGACAACAAGCTCTATATTCTATGGAAAACCCCTCTTTAAGATAATTTTCTTTAAGTTCTCAAACTTTGGCATGCATCAGAATCACCCACAGGACTTGTTAGAACAGATTGTTTGCCCTGATCCAGAGTTCCGGGTTCAGCAGGTCTGGGGCAAAGCCCAGGACTTTTTCCCCAGGTGATGCTGTTTAGAGACCACACTTTGACAGTCACTGCAGGGAGTGACTAAGGAAGAGAGTCTGTTGATTCTGCCTGAGGAGAAGGGAGGTAAAGCAAAGGCTAGTGAGTTAGGATAGAAGAAATAAAAGAAATAAGTGGAAAGGAGACATAAAGGAGAAGAAAATATAACTTTAATGTGAAAGTCTGGTGCTAAAGGTCCTTATACCTTCACTCTTCAAGCCAGCTCGCTCCCCCAGGCCTATCATTCCCAAATTCCTGGGAAACTTGTAAATCTTAAAATTAATCCAAAATTCCATACTGTGTATTGTTACTTAAACCCCCAATAAACTCTTTAAACAAGATAGATGTAATATCTTGAGAGACTATGATTTGGGGGAATTTTCAGCATTATCTATTGATCAGATAATAGAGACTACAACAAACAGCCCAAGAGTCTGGAAAATGACCAGACCCCTGTGGACTATCTTGTGATCACCAGACTGATGCCATTCTCTTCTTCCTTCCATGCCCAGCCTTCATCAGATTTTCTTTAAAAGAAGAGATATGAACCCCCAAAATGTTTCTTTCATTCTCAAGGGGACCTGCAGTTTCCTTTGAATGTGTATCTTACTTTCCTCAATAAACCCATGTCTATGTCTCTGGCTGGGACAGGGAAAATCCAGGATATAAAGAATAGGGTTCTTTTTTAATTTGACTTATCCATCTTTTCTAATTTATACCAAGACAATTTACCATTAAAGGAGTACAACCAAGATAACTTAGGTTTTGCTGGTCAATGCTACAGGGGCTTCCTAGGATACTGAGTGGCAGTTTTATCACGACATCTTGAGTCTGCTAAAAGAAACTTAAACTAGCTAATTGTAATTTGGTAATTTTTACCAATAGGAAACAGATAATGTTGCATAAGAGAGAAGGGGGGAAAGATGTTTGTGATATGTTAACACTGCCTATGTTTTGTATAATAAAGTAAAGAAGAATAAGCCATTCGAACCAAGCTTCCAAGCTTCATTCTAAAGTGGTATGAATTTTACATTGAGCAAAAACTGGAATATATGTCACCAATGCTCCTTATATAAAATTAGCCATTCATTCCTTCACTACTTACAAAAAATAAGTTTTTACTCATCCTTGGATATATTAACATAATAATCACCACAGCCTTATTAAGAAGGGCAGAATTGCCTTCTGTTTAAAAAATTTCCTCTTCCAATATTGACAGCTTCCATTATGCACAACACTCATTGCATTTAATGCATAATTAGTCCTGAAACTGAATTTGTAAGTTTATTGATTGTATATTTTAATTATTAGCAGCTTCGCTTTGCTCACATACATTAATTAACAAATAAACCAGAACAATTACAACTTTAATTGGGCCTTAGTAATTCCTGCCAATGATCTTGTTCTCAGTCTTATTCATAAGAGATTTTATAAGCTTTCTGACATTCTAGCCCTCTGCCTTCTGTCTCCTTTCTTCACCCTGGATCTGACCTCCTAAGCTCAGATATTTTTCTAGGTTGAGTTATAGAGAAGATCTGAGTTTGGATCATGATTTTCTTTCCTGTAGCTGTATGGTCATGGACAAATCAGTTCCCTCATTTGTGAAATAACAGGGTTGAGCTAGATAATACTGCAAGTTCTTTTAAGCTTCCAATAGGAAGGCAGAACAAATTTTCTAACACTATTACTTCTCCAGTAATGTTGTAGAGATCTTCACCCACAGCTGGAGTTATCCTGGGAAAGAACTGAAAATTTCCAATTAAAAATAAATCAAGAGTTTTCAGGTTTTTTTTTTTTTTAAAAAGATGAATGGATACACAGAGCTCCAGAATATGTAATAAATTATTTCTATAAAATATTCAATTTGTTGGAAGCAATGATATGCTGGTAAATGTTTTAACAATTGGATATAGAAAAAGAAACTTGGAGTTGTCATGTTTACTGATTTCTATGACATAAATACTCCCATGTTGGCTAGCTGATTTCAAGTTCAGTTCTATATATCACCTTCAGTATTTATTTTGTTACTTATTGAACACAGTTACACAATGCCATGAAAATGTTGATTATTTGTCAATATTATGGCAACAACAAATTCAGACAGTTTCTTTAAATTTGTGACTTTTGAAAGCTTGTTGCAGACTTCAATTTGGAGGAGGAAAAATGGGGCAAAAATCACTGCATATTAGATCAGGACCATTTACAAGACTGATGCTCAATAGTAGTTTAATTTTTATACTGAGAAGTAAAATTGAAAAGCATTATGGAGGGATACTATTTTGTGCTATTAACCTATGTTTTTCTCCTCTCAGCATTTATGATTTCTTCTCACTCCAATTTTGTCAGCGAGTTAGCCCTGTGCTCAGTGACTATAGGGAGGGATCTGGCAGGGCAAATATAGAAATTCACTGCAATTCACTCTGACTTTGTGTTTCCAAACTCCAGACCCTCAAGGAAATTGGGAGCACTTACAGAACTGGTAAGAGAAACAGGATCAAGACCAAGGATAAACATCCTAGACAAAACCACTTGAAGAGAAAGGCTTCCAATCAGATCAAAGCAAGATCCTGGGGTGAGTGGAAGGGTGTTTAGAAGGCTGTATGGGCTTTCCGGTAGCCCTCAAGGGATGGAAAATCTTTGCATGGTACAGCTAGGAATAAGAAACCCACGCAAAATGTCAGTGAAAGATCCTGTGTCTCCAGTACAGAAATAAATAGCAAAGAGCTACTAGTGACCACAATGATGGTTATCTCCGTTACAACCTATGTGGGCAAATGACTCCAATACAAAATTAGGATGATGGGGGAAGATTAAAGACTGAGAATGAGACATGGAAGAGTCTGACAAGATAAGTGCTTGAAACCAAAGCTCAGTTACAGAAAATTAAGAAACTCCTATTTTTTGCCCACTCAAGATTGTAGGAAGCTGGGCCTGGTGGCACACGACTGCATTCCTAGTATTTGGAAGGCTAAGATATGAGGATTGCATATTTGAGACCAGCCTCAGCAATTTAGCGAGGCCCTCCATAACTTAGTGAGACCCTGTTTCAAAATAAAAAATAAAATAGAGCCAGGGGTTTAGCTCAGAGGTGTAATATCCCTGGGTTCAATCCCCAGTACCACAAAATAAAACAAAACAAAAACCATTGGGACATGATTTGAATCTGCTTTATAATCTATATATCTGCTACATGAAGGGAAGCTGAAGTTGTATTTTTCTTTAATAATTTTAAAATAAATCAACGACATGCTTATAAACATGATAATATTTAGAAGCCAGGGGAGTTGCAAATACCTGGGAAACCCAATAAATAGTGATATTCTTATGAGCCATACAGGATTTGAAATATCAATATTTTTGGTAAATGATTGGAAAACACATATCAGGGGGCTATATAGGCTAAAATATTTCTTACATGAACATAAGAATATTATATGATATAATGCATGAAAAAGTAACATCAATATTTTGAGAAGATATTAAAAATTAAGCAGTTTCATTTAAATAGCCAGTAACCAATTACACTCAGGCTAGTTAAAGAAATGAAGGGAGAAAGAAGAATAATTACAATTAACTAAATCAAAAAAGGCCATTTGATTCATAATGTCATTAGACTGGAGTTGTAATGTGGCAAACTTCACTACAATAACCAGCTCTAGTATTTGAATATACCTTCATGAAGTGCCTTTACACCTAAGCTCTGTTTGAATCTTCATAATTTGTTGAAACATAAAGGGCAGCTACATAAATAACTAATATAATTTTCAGTAGTAACACATTCTATGAAGAAAAGCCACGGAGCACTAGGGGTCATATGTGTGCTGCTATCTTAGAGAGGGTGGTCAGGAGAGGAACAGTGCTGCATGTGCAGAGGCCTGCGTGGAGCAAGTGGTGTGCCAGGCAAACACAGAACAAAGGAGTGTGTCAGAAAGGAATCATCAAGTGTGTGTATCCTGAGGGATCCCAACAAAGGCGAGTCTGGCTACTTAGAATTGAGTGGTAAGGGATAGATGGGATCAGAGAGCCATCATGTCAAATTCAGGAGTTTGGATTTCAATCTGAGTGTGATGAGTCACATGGGTCAAGCAAGGGGCACAATCTGAGTACACTTCATGTGCCTGGAGCTGCAGTGTGGATAAAAGACAGTAGGATGGCCAGCGGAGATGCAAGGCACTCCCCACCACAGCTCAGCTGACAGATAATGGTGGCTTGAATAGAGACAGCGGGGGAGGTGCTGAGTCGTAGTTGGATTCAGGATGTATTTTGAAGGACAGATCAGCAGCACTTGCAGGTATATTAAATGTGAGAGATGAGAAATTTTGTACAGTCAAGAATGGCCCAGGACTGAACAACAGAAGAAATGGCAGTGCCATGTATGGAGAGAGAAGAGATTCTGAGGTGGGGAACCAACTAAGAATTTTCCTTATCCGAACATTCAGGACAACTGCTATTCTGTCTTCTGTATATTAACTCCAGTGAATATGGAAGGGACACTTCTACGGTGTTTTGATTGTCATGCAACCAACAGGATGTGTTTAGAGCACTTGTCTTATTCATTTGCTCAGGTGGCCAGATACTTGGAACTGTTATTTCAAGACTTCTAATTGTTCTCTTCAATGCTCTTTAGCTGACACATTGTCTTTGGTTTACTTCTTAAGGGTAGTGGCTCAGCATTTTTAGTGCAATAACTCACATGGGCTTAATTAGCCCTCTGCAAAAGTTATGCTCTCCTAGGAAAGAAAGCTGGCTGTGTCTATTTAAAATTTAATTCCTTGCATTGCACACAAGAGCTCAAGATTCACCTCTGAATTTGATTTTTTTTTTTATTCTTATTGAATACAAGTTAGAAAAACTGTGAAAGTAAATCTAACATTCCACATGGGTCAAGTGATTTTCCTTCAAAAGAAGATAGCAGGCACATTTTTAAAATATGCCCTACCACCTTTTCTTTAAAATAATTCTTCCTTTGGGAAGAAAATCTTGGATTTTTCTCCAAGCTCCAGTCATCACCATATCACCTTCACATTTTGCCATATTTTAGAAAATATTTTCCACATTACCTCTATATAATATTTTCTTATAAGCAATGCACTTTTTAGTATTCAAAACAACACAGTAACTAGAATCTTAAATAACTACCACTAAAATCAGAAAATTACTTAAGTGAGGAGGTAATGACATAATACAATTATATCAGTGATTCCAATTCCCTGTTGTGGTGGTCTTTATGTATTTGAGCATAGTGATTCTAAAAAATATATGAAGGTATCATTACCAATCTCACTAACACGTACAGGGAGGGAGGAAGGGGTAGTGGGGTGGGATGCAGAGGGGAATACACCAAGTGCTGTGTATGTTTGTATCACTTTGATCTCACTATGATGTATAACAGTGCACCAGGAAAAGTATACACATGCGCACGTGCACACACACACATACATTTCAGCTCTTTTGTCTCTGTTGATTGTGAAAGCTTCTCCCTATTGCCGTTTGCTCCATGAGCTTAGAAGCATAATCTTAAAATGGATAAGGGGAAATATTTCTTTTTTAATATAATTTTATTGGTGCATTATAGTCTCACATCATAATGCGGTTCATAGTGATGGTGGCATACATGCACACAGCACTTGGTGGGCTTTCCCCCACTCCCCCTTCCCCTTACAGGATACTGAGATTGGCGTTGCTATTCTCACATGTTAACATAATGTCGATGGAAGTGTTTCCTTCGTCGAATCTCCCCGCCCCCTTCTCCTAGACCACCTCCCGGGCTCCACTGGAGTTTTTCCTCCAAGCACACCATAAAAGGCTGTGGTGTAGGCTTCCTAATATTAATTTAAAAACCACTAATGGTCAGCATATCACCACTGAGAAACACAGGAGATCAAAAACTCTTCAAGTCAGAAGTTTAGTGAGAAAGAGCTAAAATCATAGCATGATCACTTTCAAGATGAATTTTAGGATTGGCTTTCCTTGCATTTATTTAACTAGAGAGGTGTTTGGCTGGAATTGTTTGAAATATAGGCTCAAAGTTATCTTTCAAACAAAAATAATCTCTCTTAAGTCAAAGGGAATGAAAAACCTTGAATATCTCTAATGCTATTTATTCTAGGCTATACAGTACCATTTCTCAGAACTCAGGCACCACTGTGAAGAGACTCTGAAAGCTCTACACCATGGTTTATTAATTCCAACATGTAGATTGTTTCAGATTTTATAAAGTGATGTTTCATTTTATCCCAATGCCATATACCATAGAGAAGGTGAAACATATCCCACTACAACAAGTCTGATAGTAAATAGTGAACTAAATGGACAAAGAAATCACCCACAGTATAGAACAGCTAGAAATGATAGAAAAAAATTATTTTTTAAAGCCAGGCACAATATATAGTTCCTAAGTAAGGAATTAAGTCAAGAGTACTATCTAGGGTTAGAAATCTGTGGTTAATAATGAATTTTAATTAAAATACTATTCTAAACTGGGCATGGTGACACATGCCTATAATCCAAGTACTTGGGAGGCTGAGACAGAAGGAGCACAGGTTCATGGCCAGCCTAGGCAACTTAGCGAGGCCCTCCACAACTTAGTGAATCCCTGTTTCAAAATATAAAATAGGGCCGGGGATAAAGTTGAGAGGTAGAATGTCTCTGGCTTCAATCCCCAGTCAGCCCCCCCCCCCACACACACATGCAATTTCTTTTTTAGAAAGCAGGGGCTGAGCTGGGCATGGTGGTGCATGCTTGTAATCCCAGCATTTGGGAGGCTGAGCCTGGAGGATGCGGATTCGAGGCCAGCCTCAGCTACCTAGTGAGGCACTCCGCAATTTAGTGAGACCCGGTTTCAAAGTAAAGAATAAAAAAATAGGGTTGAGGGTATAGCTCGGAGGTAGAACGCCCCTGAGTTCAATCCCTAATACCACACACACACACACACACACACACACACACACACACACACAGAATAAAGAATAGGGCTGGGGGTATAGCTCGGAGGTAGAATGCCCCTGAATTCAATCCCCAGTACTGAAAAAAAAAAAAAAGAAAGAAAGAAAGAAATAGGGGCTGAACTCAGGAAAGACTGAAAAAGCAGTAAGACTTCTGTAAAATCTCTTCCATTTCTAATCTTATTTCTATCCTCTACTCAACCTCTTACCAACTTGAGAAATAACACACAGGCCTTTATTCCTCCACTGCCTTACCCTTAGCAGACCTGACTAGTTGATTGCAGAAATAAAATAAAATCCACAAAGCAAACCACATACATAATTTCCTAGTAATCAAAATTTTAAAATATTAAATGTATCTTAACATTTTAATCTAATCTAAAATATAATAATTCCACATGAAATAAATATAAAAAACTACTGAGATACTTTACATTCTTTTCTCAATTCTGAGTTTTCAAAATTGGATTTGTATGTTTTCCTCACAGCACATCTCTCCTTAGACTCATGATATTTTAAAGTATTCGACAGTAGCTAAGTGTGGTAACTACTGTATTCAGAGGGCACGGTTTTATACCTTAAAGTTAGTAGTAGATGGAAATTTTTAAAATTACTTAAGGTGTGCATATTTACTTATTGCAAGCACATTATTTTTAGATAAAAGAAAATACCTTAACATTTAGAGCCCACTTACAAATTAAAATGTTTTTTTCCTCTATAGTGTAGATGTATTAATACTTTTCTTTCTTCCCTTTCCTCCCTCTCTTCTTTCTCTCCTGTCTCTCTTCTTCTCTTCCTCCTACTCTTCCTTCCCTCTTTCCCTTTCTGGCACACACAGGCTTTCTTTGATGTGGTTTGCATTATGGGAAATTCTGACAAATTTCTTGGATCAGCTGTTCTAACTGTCCTCAGGAAGGTTCCTTTTGATTTCTTGGCACAAAACAAATTTATCACAAACTAAACATGGATTCACTTCCCACCATTTAATTATATAGCTCTAAATAAGCATTCTTGAAAAAAGAAAAACTATTTTTAAAAAACTTAATAATGTTTTTTGAAGGCTGAAAGATAGCCAACAGCTCCTGTGTGAGCATTTTTCACAATGATGAATATACATTGAGTATTTTAGACTCAGCGTCTCTGAGTAGTCATAAACAATACAGGGCAAGACGGCAACTGAGAAAACACCTCACCTCAGGCGCTATAAAATTTGAATGAAAACTGCCATAAAAGCAGCTTTTTGACGGAAAAAAAAAAACAGTAAAAGAGTGAACAAGGTAACAAAAATTGAAATGCAGCTGAACAAAACCCAGAATGTAGACCAGGGAGAGCAAAGGAGCCCATGCATGCGGCACACGCACCATGGTGCACCATTGAGCCACCCACTTGGAGCGGGATCTGCTAGCACTGAGGCATTTAATGGCCTCCTGCACACTCAGCGACCAGATGTGGAGTAAGTGACTCCAGAACTCCACACCCAATCAGGCGGCATATCTCCGCATGATCGACAGTGACCGGAACTCCCAGGCCAACCAACTTAAGCCTGCAGCGGGGACACCCCAGCTCACCTCTCCCTCCAGAGCCACAGCAGCACTCAATTGTAAATTAACTGCGCAGCCAAAAAGGCTCCAGCAGCAAAGAGAGACTCAGTTGCCAGCCCTTCTAGAGACTGAAAAGGAGTGAAGTGCGGGAGGGACCAGAGCACTCAGGGCATAAAGACGTTACAGGCCCTCTGGAAAATGCCCTGCCTTAGACTGCACATCTGTCACCTGCAAAGGCAGAAAGAGATGCAGACACAGGGCCTGTGAAAAGCACCAATCCTCGGGCTTACACTAGGTCCAGATCCAGTGGCACCCACTGCCTACATAGACAAAGAGGGGCACAGGGACAGGCCCCGTGGAGAGCTCAGAGACACAAGCTTGTAGTGGGAGAGGCGCCAGCAGAACTCAGGTCAGCATCTTAAACACTGCAGGCAACCCATGAGGGGGTCCACAAAAGGACATCACCACTATAGGACACTGAGAAAATAAGAATAACTGAAACATGCTCGAAAATCTGCTATAGTGAGTAGACATTTAAAGGCTGAAAATATCCACACAGATCCAAGAGGACTGCAGAGGACAAGTCTGCTCTGTACTTACATACTTGCAAGGTTTTTGTTTTTGCTTTTGTTTTCTCTGTTTTTGTTTGTATTGCTTTGTTTTATTTATGTTTGTCCATTTGTTTGTTTGGATGGTTGGTTGTTTTATTTTTTGCTCATTTGTCTGCTCTCTTCCTTATCCCTGTACAAGCTTCCCTCACCTCTCTCCTATCTATATTTTTCTCTTCAACACTTTTTTCTCTTTCCTTTTTTCTTCTGTCTTATATTAAGACCATTTCATATCACTACACCTAAATGCTCTACATTGATTACAAGAATCCCCCCCCACACACATATGCAGCATCTCTAATCTCTATCTTATATCACCTTAATACATTCAAACTCTTATTCCACTGGGTCATATATTCTACTTTACCCTATTCTTGCACCCATTAAAAAGACTTCTCCCCCCTTATCCAACCTTCACCACTGAATACAACACAACCTGCCCTTGTATATACCAGCAGACACCTCTAAATCCCTACTGCAGAGATTGGACCAGAGAAGTGAACACCAGAAAGGACACCAAGGATAAACTTACCTCAGCTGATAGAAGAAATAGCTCAATTCATCCCACATTGAGACTTAAAAACATAGAGGGCACAAGCTATTCTACTCACACCTCTGAGACAAATCTCCATACCAGAAGCAACAAACGGACCCTAGAAGCCAATACTTGAAACCCCACTGCAGTGGGAAGAAGGAGCCCTAGAGTAATCACAACTCAGTACAAGATACTATTCACAGAGAGAAAATAGAAATAAGAAATCTATAGATTGAGAGAAGCTAGCAAAAGCAGCAAAGATATGAACTTAAGAACATGGAAATCATCAGAAGGAAAAATAGCAAAGAAACAATGAGTTACCACAATCCAACAATAACAGAACTCACCAACAATGAATGGCAGACATTAACAGAAGAACAGTTCAGATCTTTAATAGTAGATATGATACAAGATTTTCAAAAAGAATGCAGAGGGAGCTGGAAAGAAATAAAGGAACAAATAAACAAAGAACCTGACACCTTGAACAAGAATTAAAAAAGAAGCCTTGAAGGATATAAAAGATATAATAATTGAAGTAAAGGGATCAATATAAACTGTAAAAAGCAGACTAGACCACATGGAAAATAGAATATCACTCTTCGGAGATGACCATTCCAAAAATGAATCCATAGTATGTAATTTAGAAAAAAAAATTCAGCAGCATGAATTGAACATCAACAAGATCTGGGCTAATTTAAAAGAGCTAACCTAAGAACAATAGGCATAGGAGAGGGATTAGAAGTTGAAAATAATGGAATAAACCATCTTTTCAAAGAAATAATATCAGAAAATTTTCCAAACATAGAAAGAGAAGTCAAAACACAGGTGCAAGAAACATAGAGAACCCCCTCTAGAAAAGGTTTACCCACCACATAATAATCAGATTAATGTAGAGGTCAAGGAGAGCATCTAACAGGCAACAAAAGTAAAAGGCTAAGTGACATTTAGAGCCAAATCAATTAGAATCACTCCAGACCTCCCAAACCAAGTCATGAAAGCCAGGAGGGCCTGGAGTAACATATTATAAACTCTGAAAGAAAATAACTTGCAGCCAAGATTCTCCTACCCAGCAAAACTATCTTTTAAAATTGACGGGGAAATAAAAACCTTCCATCACAAACAGAAGCTGAAAGAATATCTGTTGTCCAAATCAGCACTGGAGGAAATACTCAAAGAGATTAACTACAAATAAGACCTAACAAATAAACATCAGACCCAGGAAGCAATAAATTCCAGTAAGCAAACAACTAAGCAAAGAAGAACAAACACTACCTCAAACAGAAGTTAAAACTCAAAATATTAGGAATTAAAAATCATCTCTTAATAATCATGCTGAGTATAAATGACCTCAACTCCCCAATAAAAAGACACAAGGTGGCAAAATAGATTAAAAACCTAGAACCCATCTATATGTTGCCTGCAAGAAACAAACCTTACAAGCAAAGATTCCCACAAACTAAAGGTGAAAGGCTGCAGCAAGTTAATCCATGCAAATGGAACTCCAAGACAAGTAGGAATAGCAACTATGATATCAGACAAATTAGACATCAAGCCTAAGCTTATCAGAAGAGACAAAGAAGGTAATTTTTTTTTTTTTACCAGTAAAAGAAACAATTCAGCAAGAGGAGATAACAAGTCAATATTTATGCCCCAAACATAGGTGCAGCTACTTTCACAAAACAAACTCTTCATGATATGAAGTCACACATAGATCCCAATACAATAATACTGGGAGACTTCAATACTCCTCTCACATCACTAGATGACCAATATTCTAGATAAAAGGTGAGTAAAGATGTCTGAGACCTAAAGAATACAATAAACTAAATGGACCTACAGAATATTTCACCCAACTACAGCTAAATTAACATTTTTCTTAGATGCCCATGGAACCTTCTCCAAAAGAGACCACATTCTGGGCCACAAAGCAAGCACTGGCAAATTCAAAAAATGTAACAAAATTCCCTGCATCTTTTCAGACCACAATGGAGTGAAACTAGAAATCAACTACAAGAAGACCCAGAGTAACCACATAAACACATGGAGACTGAACACCACACTGCTGAACAAGAAATGGGTCATAGAATAAGTAAGGGGAGAAATTAAAAAATTCCTAGAAACAAATGAAAACAGAGAAACAATGTACCAAAATGTCTGGGACACCTTGAAGGTAGTACTAAGAAGAAAATTTATAGCACTGAGTGCCTACATAAAAACAACAGAAAATCACCAAATAAATACCTAACAACACAGCTCACAGCCCTGGATAAACAAGTGCAGTCTAACCCCAAATCCAGTAGAAGACAGGAAATTATTAAAATCAGAGCAGAAATTAATGAAGTAGAGAATTAAAAAAACAGAAAATCAACAAAACTGAAAGCTGATTTCCTGAAAAAAAAAAAATGATAAATAAACCATTAGCCAACCTAACCAAAAGAAAGAAAGAATCAACTCAAATTACCAAAATAAGAGATGAAAAAGGTGATATTAGTACCTATAGTGTGGAAATTCAGAAGATCATCAGAAACTACTTTGAAAAATTATACTCCAGCAAAATGGAAATCTAGAAGAAATTGACAAATTTCTAGACACATACAACTTCCCTAAATTGAATCAAAAAGATATAGAAACTTAAATTGATCAATAGCAATCAAAGAGAAGAAAGCAGCAATAAAGAGTTTACCATCAAACAAAAACCCAGGGCCAGATGGTTTTCCAAGTGAATTTTATAAAACCTTTATAGAAGAGCTAATCCCAATACTCCTCAATCTATTCCATGAAATAGAAAGAAACAGGACTCTCTCAAACATATTCTATGAAGCCAACATCACATTAATACCAAAGCCAAAAAAAGTTCAAGAAAAGAAAACTATAGACCTATGCCACAGGTCCTTAATAGCTGGATCTTGAGCAAGGCTGGGTCCACTGGAGTCCTGCAAGGCAGATGATTCCAAAAGAAGGAATGCATAGCATATCCCACTTTGCATTATTATATTCTGGAAATTTTGGGTACTTTGGGTTTTGCTTTTACATTAATTATAAAGGAAAATTTCTTAGAAACATGTGGACTGACAGATACTGATCTCTTAGCTGAAAAAAAGCAGTGCCTCGAGACAACCCAATTCATTAACCTCTTACAAGCATTAGTCTAGAAATAGGCTTTGCAAGTTTATCTAAATAGTTACTACAAATATTCTTTTTCCCACTCCCACCTGGTCTTCCTGGAATTTTACAGGACACATTAACCCTCTAGCTACCTGAGATAAGATAAGAACACTGCTTAAAAGGGCTAAACAAATAGTAAAGATTTTAACTAATGGAAAAGAATTTTTATATACGTGTTGTATTTTTAAGAATTTTTATGTACAAAAGAATTTTTAAATACATGTCATAACCTTGACTGGTTGAGGATGACCTTTGGAAATTCCTGTCCTATATGCCTCATTGCAAAAAAATAGTATAAAACAGCTACTAACAAACAATAAAGCAGATATGCTTCTTCACTGCGTTCGATATGAGCATATTCTCATGACCCTGTCTCATTCTATACCTGTTGAAGTACCCCCGACCCCACTGCCTGGAGGGCTGGACTCTGGCAGGCCTATATTGCTGATTAACTTAGATGCAAAACTGCTAAACAAAATACTAGCAATGCACATTCAAAACAACATCAAGAAAATTATACACCATGACCAAGTCAGGTTCATCCCAGGGATGCAAGACTGGTTCAACATATGAAAAACAATCCATATAATTCACCACATAAACAGAATCAAAGACAAAAATCACATGATCATTTCAATAGATGCTGAAAAAGCATCTGATAAAAGCCAACACCCATTCATGTTAAAAGTACTGCAGAGAATCGGAATAGAAGGAACTCACCTCAGCATCATAAAGGCAATATACAATATGCCCACAGTAAACATCATATTAAATGGTTAAAAACTGCCAGAGTTCCCACTAAAAACAGGAACAATACAAGGATGTCCATTATTACCACTTCTATTCAATCTAGTACTTGAAACTCTAGACAGAGCAATAAGGCAAGAGAAGATAATCAATGGGGTAAAAATAGGGAAAGAAAAACTAAAAGAGAGATGGCATGATACTATACTTAGAACACCCAACAAACTGAACCAAAAGTCTTATAGAACTGATTAATAAATTCAGCAAAATATCTACATATAAAATCAATCTTAAAAAATCAGAAGCTTTCCTATATGGCTACCATAAATCCACTGAAGAAGAAATCCAGAAAACAATTACACTCACAATAGCATCCTGAAAAATAAAATAGTTAGGGATAAACCTAACCAAGGAGGTAAAAGACCTCTACAAGGAAAATTATAAAAAATTGAAAAAAGAAACTGAAGAAGACTTTAGAAGATAGAAAGATCTTCCATGCTCTTAGATAGGTAGAATAAATATCAAAATGGCCATTCTCCCAAAAGTGATCTACAGATTCAATGTGATACCAATTAAATTACCAAGGTCACTCCTGCAGACATAGAAAAATCAGTCCTTAGATTCATTTGGAACAACAAAAATGCCATAATAGTCAAAGTAGTTCTTAGCAACAAGAACCATGCAGGAGGTATCACAATACCTGACTTCAAACTCTACTACAAAGCCACAGTAATAAAAACAGCATGTTTGGCACAAAAACAGACACATAGACCAATGGAGCAGAATAGAAGACACAGAAGAAAACCCACACACTTACAGTCAATTGATTTTTGACAAAGGAGCCAGAAACATACACTGGAAGAAAGATAGCCTCTTCAATAAATGGTGTTGGAAAAACTGGCTAACCATATGCAGGAAAATGGAAGTAAACCCCACTTTCTCACCCTGCACAAGAGTCAATTCAAGATGGATCAAAGACCTAGAATTCAGGCCTGAGACTCTGCAGCTACTTGAAAAGGGCATAGGTCCAACAAACACTTCAACACATAGGTACTGGTAAAAACTTTCTCAACAAGACCCCAAAGGCACACGCAACTCAAAGGAAGATCAATACATGGGATTGCATTAAACTGAAGAGCTTCTGCAAAGTAAAGAAAGCTATCAAGAACCTCAACAGAGAGACCACAGAATGAGAGAAAATTTTTGCCAGCTACTCTTCTGATAGAGGACTAATATCTAAAATATACAGAGAACTCAAGAAACTCACAGCTAAGAAAACAAATAACCCAATAAAAAATGGACAAAGGATCTAAATAGACACTTCACAAAAGAAGAAATACAAATGGCCAATAAATGTATGAGGAAATGTTCAACATCATTAGCAATCAGAGAGATGCAAATCAAAACCACCTTGAGATTTCACCTAACTCCAATCAGAATGGCAATCATCAAAAACACAAACAACAACATATGCTGGCGAGGGTGTGAAGAAGTAGGAACCCTAATACATTGTAGGTGGGATTGAAAATTAGTGTTAACAATTTTGAAAACAGTATGGAGGATCCTCAGAAGAATGGGAATGAACCTACCATATGATCCAGCAATACCACTTCTGGGTATATACCCAAAAGAATGGAAACCAAACTATCAGAGCAACACATGTGTATCTATGTTTATAGCTACACAATTCACAATTGTCAAACTATGGAACCAGCCAAGATGTCCATTGACAGATGAATGGATTACAAAACTATGGGATATGTACACAATGGAATTTTATTCAGCCATAAAGAAGAACAAAATCATGTCATTTGCAGGGAAATGGATGTAACTGGAAAACATTATGTTAAGTGAGATTAGTAAATCATAAAAAGTAAAAGATCATATGCTCTCTCTAATATGTGGAAACTAGGGAGAAAATGGATCATAAGAGGGACTATAGTTGAAGAAGGAGAAACTTTAGATAAGCAAAGAAGGTGACTTAACTGAAGGTGATGAGTGGGCAAAGGGAAATACCCTAATGCACATGATGTACTTTCACAAACATATCAAAGTCAATCACTAAACTGAACTTGAGAAGGAGGGAGGAGGAGGGAGTGGGGCAGGAATTGGGGAAGGGTTAAATGAGAGATGTTTGCATGTATGCTTCTACCAGCTTGGACCTAACAAAGATGTATGATTACAATGTACCAATAAAAAATATTAATAATAATTTAAAAAATACACACTTGGGAAGATACATATGCAGGGGTAAAAATGGCAGAATGTAAGCTTAAATTAGACATCACAAAACTGTAGCGTATGGGACAACAGGGTTGCCTCTGTGTGCACATGAGCAAAAGATACTTTTTACATATTTTCAATGACTGACAAAAACAAGGAATAATAATATCCTGTAACATATGCAAATTATATAAAATGAAAATTCAGATTTTTATAAATAAGGTTTTATTGATAAATAACCATGTTCCTCCACTTTTTTTTTTTTTTTTTTTTTTTTTTTTTTGCGGTACTGGGGATCAAACCCAGGGGCATTCTACCTCTGAGTTACATCTCCACCCTTAGTTTTTAAATTCTTTATTCTTTACTTTGTAACAGGGACTCACCAAGTTGCAGAGGGTCTCACTAAGTAGCTGAGGATGGCCTTGAACCCAGATTCTCCAATATCAGCCTCCCAAGTACTGGGATTACAAGCTTGTGCCACCAAGCCAGGCTATGTTCCTTCACTTATATACTACCTATGGCTATTTTTTTTTTCCACAGATGACAGTGTTGAGTAGAAACTCTGTATTCCGCAAAACTTAAAATTGAAACTATTTGGTCCTTTTAGTAAAAGTTTGCCAACTCCTAGGTTAAATCATCATTTTCCCCAGATGAGAAGTTTTTTGTATAATGACAAAATAACAAAGCACGGTGCAAGCTTGTGAACAATGAAAATCACTGTTAGAAAAAAATCACAAAATGATTATTGAGTTTTCTCAGTTTACTTTCCGCTTTGATGTTTTGAAGCTAATGACATCCACCAGAGATATGCCCAGTTCAGGGAAAAGAGAGAGAGCAAATCTATTGACATGTTGGCCCCCACTTAGCTATGTCAATAACCTTGAGAAAGACAGACTCTAAGGTGTGCACTGCTCTACAAAGTAATAAATGACAAAGTTAGAGTATTGCTATGGTCTCTTGTAGTTGTATGACTAATTACAGATAAAATAGGTTAAAAAATACAGTAATAACTAATGATTAAGACTACAGACCTAATTAGATGTCTTAACTGGACTTAACTATAGTCATGTAGGTCAGTTTTGAGGACTGGGTTCCATATCTGTAGATTTAGGCAAGAACTTCACAGCCTGTTGTAGACTTAATGAAATAATGCATTAGAGATTTGTTTACTGTGGTATAGGCAACTGTTGGGAGCCAGCCCTCGAGGCAGCGGGGTCAGGGGTCCCTTGATAGGTGTGGATTGAGACGAGGTAGTGAGAATATGCTCACACCCAATGCAGTGAAGAAGCGCATATGTTTATTTCATGTTAGTGGTTGTTTTTTATACTATCTTTTACAATGAGGCATATAGAACAGGAATTTTTACAGACTTGTTTTTTGTAAGGTTGAGTGGGTACATCTTTAACTAGAAAAGCCATTTCCCATGGTATTTGATGGGATTAAGAAAACAGTAAAGTACAAAGCAGTGTTAAAGGTTAACGACGAAGAGTTTCTATCCATTAGTTTAAATCTTCACTATCTATTTAGTTCCTGTAAGCAGTGTTTTTTACCTTATTCTCAGGCAGGTAGAGTTAGTTAATGTGTGGTGGAGAAATTTCAGAAAGAGGGGGAATTATCTGTCTTAAAACTTTCTTTACTCATAGATAAAATAGTAGACCTAAGTTTCTTTGGTTTATTTATTTGTTTCTAACCTGTCTACTGATAGGGAACATAAGGCTGTTTAGTAACTAAGCTTGCAAAGCCTATTTCCTGATGTTTGTAAAAGGTTAATGAATATCCTGTAGGCCGTCCTGAGGCACCGCTTTTTCAGCTAGTATTGAGGAATCATAATCCATCCAGCCATCTTGTGTTTCTAATTAATTTTCCTTCATAATTAATGTGAAAGCAAAACCCAAAGCACCCCAAATTTCCAGAAGATAACATAATGCAATGTGAGATATGCCATGCATTCCTTCTTTTGGAATCATTTGCCTTGCAGGACTCCAGCGGACTGAGCCTTGCTCAAGATCCAGCTATTAAGGTGTCATGGCAGGCAACTAATATGTAAAATGCATCTATGGAGAGGAAAGCATTGACACAGGCATCCCTATGACCCTTGTCCTGGCCCCACCCCACGGGGATTGAGGCAGAAATGTCATTGTCTTCACAGTAGGTGGAGATGTTCTGCAAGTGAGCTCAGGGTCCCTGCACAGAATGACTGCCGCACCCCCTGCTTTCTTGTTACTATGTGGAAAGACTGACAGGATTTCAACCTTTGACTCCTAACATTACCAGTTTTAAAAACTCTAAGTCAACTGCCAGGTGGAAATGAACCATGTGATCTCTAAGCACTCAGTAGCAGATGATATATTTTTCACAGAAATCCTAACACCATGGACTAAGTCTCTGAAAAAAACTGCTAAGAAATATTTTAAAACAAAGACTCTTTTGAACAGACAACTGTATCACCAAAGAACTGGATTACTTGAAATAAAAATGTCAGACCACAGTAATTTATTTGTCCCCTCTTTGACTTTTAATGAATGAATAATCCAAGTAATTGTCCTTAGAGTGCTGACGTTTCTTTCTAAGTAAGTATTTTGGGTAAGAATAATCCCCTTAGCAACAGCACAGTTCACAATTGTTTGTGATTGACATTGCCATCATATTTTTACTGTTCCAACAGTTTGTCTGAAGACAAAGCAGAGGCAAGTAATTTCTGAGAGGTCAATAAAAGTGAAATCTTAGACCTGAACTAATTCATAGTAAACACATTTTTTATTTATTTTCACCTGATTTCTGCACATACTCATTCACACACATTCCTCACTATCACCAGAACTTCAAGAACAAATTATTTGAATAGGTCGAGAGTGAATGATGGTAGCAAAGGCTGCACAGAATTATCTATTTGGGAAAATCAGACTGAGTAATTTTTATCCTGCCAAACTCCATTCTCATCACCATGATTCCAATAATGAAGGCAGAAAATCAATTTCATTACCAAACAATGTTTTTCAATCACAACCCTCTAAACTATTCAACTCAGAGCTAAATTTCCCAAGTACTTTATGATTAGTCTACCTTCCTATCTGTGTGATATTTTAAGTATGTATTTTGAAAGTGGAAAAAGAAATGCTCCCAATTTAGAAAAATGTGTCAAACACGAAACACTGTGGCATTCTACCTGGCATTCAATGCCACACTAACATTTCTCAAAGCTTAAAGACTGTATACCAATGTGCAATTAGAAAAACTTCCTGAAGTTATCCATTGTCCCAGACCTACAGAATTCACAGAATATTCATTAATTTCTATGTTCATCTTCAAAGCAGTGGATTTTATAAGGAATAACTACAAATTATAATCCAAAAAGGGACTGGAAATCTTTCTTTCTCTTAAGACCCAAATTGTTATCTATAAGCTAATTTTTCTGCCTCTTGTGAGACATTACAAATGTGTTAATTAAATTATTACGACGAAAAAAGAAGTTATGGTATTTTACATACCAAAGTATCTTAAAGGATTTCACAGCTTTATGGCAAATGCAGAGGAATATAAAAAGAGCAATTTAAAAAAAATTATTCATACCACTTTCATTTATAGTACTGAGATTACTAATTATTTGCTAAGTTCTGTTTATAGAGAATTATCTTCAAGAAACTCAAAGTATTTTATAGATATCTCTAACCAATTGTTGTCATTTGGAAGATGTTAAGGTTATTTGTAAAATTAGAATTCTCATGGGAAAAAAAAGTAAAGGCAGAGAGAAATGAACTAAGCCAGCCGAGAGTAAAGCTGAGTTTAATGCAGTGTCATTCTGTTTCCTTGGCCAAGCTATGTACTGTTCAAAGTACATTTTGGAGTTTAGGGTTTCGTTTTATATATGTGACTTTTAATATACATATTAAATAACAATGTTTTACATTTAGTACAGAGTCTCACTAGTGTCTATATTTAAGTCAACCCATATTTGGTTTCTTTTTTTTCTCCCCCATGTATATGTATTTATGCACTATTGAGAATTGAACCCAGGGGTGCTATAGCAATGAGTAACACTCCTAGCCCTTTTTTTGTTTTGTTTTGTTTTTTGAGGTACTGGGGATGGAACCCGGGGACATTCTACCTCCGAGCTACAGCCCCGGCCCTATTTTTTATTCTTTATTTTGAAACAGGGTCTCACTAAGTTGCAGAGGGCCTCACTAAGCAGCTGAGGCTGACTGCAAACCTGGATCCTCCAGTCTCAGCCTCCCAAATGCTGGGATTACAAGCGTGCGCCACCACGCCTGGCTCTCCTAGTCCTTTTTATTTTTATTTTTTTATAGGGATGGAACCCAGGGGCACTACCTCCAAGCTATACCTCCAGAACTATTTCATTCTTTTATTTGGAAACAGGGTCTCACCAAGTTGCAGAGGATGTCACTAAGTTACTGAGACTGGCTGTGAACTTGCTATCCTCCTGTCTCAGCCCAAGTACTGGGATTACAAGCATGTACCACCATGCCCGGCTCCTTTTTATTTTTGTTTTGAAACAGAATCTCTCACTAAGTTACTGCATGGGCCTCAAACTTTCGATCTTCCCATCTCAGCCTCTTGAGTATTGAAATTACAAGCCTGCCACTGCACCCAGCTTAACTAAACCATGTAAACCAAGATATTGTAGCTCTTCAGAAACCAAAGATTTTATCATCAAGTTCAGAATGAGTTGCCTCTCACCAGGATTTATGATCTTAGTCATTTGACTTTTCTGGATTTAAAATAAATAATCTGTAAAAGAACCATGCACTCCCATGTTTGTTGTGAGGATTAAATGAGATAGTTAAACACTAAGTGACTAGAACATACAGTAAGTGGCAAGTTTTCTATTTCCCTTTAGGTATAAAATGACAGCCAGCTTTGAATTTATCCAGTCACTTTTTCATCTGGGTCAGATTTCTACTGGTGTTGCTGATGTATGCAGCAGAACTTCTCGTGAGCAAAGCAAAAGAAAGGTGATTGAGTTATATTTCACATAGCTGGTTTTGCTGTTCCTGTACCAATAGTGACAATAGATATATTCAACTTCTAGGGGATGAGCTCATACTTACAGTTTAGTAAATACATGATGAGTCAACTCGGGAGTCAAACTAGTAAAAGGAGGAGCTGCATGCTCCTCTAGGAGTACAAGCATGGCTTGACTTGGAGAGAGGTTAGTTGAAATTACTATTCATTTCATTAAATCATGCAATGTTTTACTCAAATAAATCTAAATAATCTGATTCAGGTTTTTCCCTTGCTGTTTTTTCAAGTTTCTCCCCCTCAAATGTAATGAAGTTTTCAATCTGTGTTATCTTAAGAGAACAGAGTGAAACCAAATCCATTTTTAGTACTGGTTCTTCTGTTTACAAGTTTCATAATTTCAGGCTAAATTTTCCAAATATTTGAAACCTGGCTCCATAAAATGTGGGAAATATGTACCTTACATAAAAGGTTGTTGGAAAAGTTGAATGGGAATGTTCATAAAAGACTCACATTGGGGTTTGTTTCTATTTTCCTGTATATGGTTAATCAGTTTTGCCAACACCATTTGTTAAAGAGGCTATCTTTTTTCCAGTGTATATTTTTGGCTCCTTTGTCAAAAATCAGTTGACTGTAAGCCTGTGGGTCTGTTTCTGAGTCTTCTATTCTGCTCCATTGGTCTGTGTGTCTGTTTTTGTGCCAATACCATGCTGTTTTTATTACTGTGGCTTTGTAGTAGAGTTTGAAGTCAGGTATTGTGATACCTCCTGCATGGTTTTTATTGCTAAGAACTACTTTGGCTCTCCTGGGCTTTTTGTTGTTCCAAATGATTTTAAGGACTGATTTTTCTATGTCTGTGAGGAGTGTCCTTGGTAATTTCATTGGTATTGCATTGAAATAAACCCCACTTTCTCACCGCGCACAAGAGTCAACTCAAGGTGGATCAAAGATCTGGAAGTTAGGCTGGAGACCTTGCAGCTACTTGAAGAGGGCATAGGACCAACACTTCAACACATAGGCACAGGTAAAAATTTTCTCAACAAGACCTCCAAAGCACAAGCAACTCAAAGGAAGATCAATACATGGGATTGCATTAAACTGAAGAGCTTCTGTGCAGCAAAGGAAACTATCAAGAACCTCAACAGAGAGCCTACAGAGTGGGAGAAGATTTTTGCCAGTTACTCTTCAGATAGAGGTCTAATATCTAGGATATACAAAGAACTCAAGAAAA